>JAWQRJ010000988.1:0-17483 GCA_033557515.1 Diorygopyx duplodentatus
TATCGCTTTTATGATATCCTGGCGGTAGAAACTTTGCACATTTAATGATTAAATGCTTGCAATAAACCTCGGGCGATTATTAATTATGCAGCATAATGTGGCCCAAAATTTTGATTTTTAAATGCAATGATACAATACTTTTAATGTTATCATAATTTTTTAACAATTACTAAACAATGTGGGCCATGTTAAAACTTGTCATATAAAAATACTTTATAAAATAAAGTTTAGCATATTCCGGTTGCTGTGATATTAAGAATGAAAAATACTTTTATTTTCTTATCTCTGGATAGACGACATGAACATTGAAATTTTGAAAATTGCAATCATACACAAGTTAATTTTTTAATTGCAACGGTGTTTTTATAATCAGTGGTATTATATTTCAGAAAGTTGTTTTCTCTTTCAACATCAGAGTTATCAAAACTATCATTAGTACTATAATTTTCTTCTTCAAACCCCATCCCATGCTTCTGGAAAAAAAAAATTTTAAGTTTTTCCTTCGAATCTTTTTAAGTTCGACAAAATCTCCATAGATCGAATCCATGCGTGAAGACTCGACTTTCCAAATTTATAATATTCAACGTATTTTACTTTTTTTAGCAAACGAAATCAAAATTATTTATATCTTTTGGACTTATGTGTTTTATATGCGGTATATATAAAACACGGCATGGTGAAGACTCTTTGATTGAAGATGTAACTTTACCGTCCGTCCACCATACTTTGAATTAATTCGTGTTGTACAGACATATCTTTATATTGGTACTTAAAGACTTATAGGTATTTAAAGAATTAAACTGTTGATTTATCATTGTTTGATTTTCTTTGAGAATGATTTCATTATTCTCCTTTATAAATCCAAATCTAACAGGCCGACAATATTTTGTTGAAGATAGTTTCACGTTTTCTCAAATAAGAGTGGAATCTAACTCTAAACTATCTTCTAACCCATTAAAGGCTATGGTTAACTTAACTTAAATATTACTTAAATGATATATGGAGTCCTCTGGTACGATAAAAACAACAAATTCGGAGGTTGCAAGACCTTAAAACAATTGCAAAAAAAGTTTTAAAACGATTGTCTTTGAAATCGATTGAGAGCTTCAGATTTACAAAACAGTTCTGTTTTTTTTAAAAAATGTACTAACAATTTTGTTATAAACAAATTCTTTTTGCATGTTTTCCGCCTAATTTGTCATTTTTATCATACTACATGATGATTCCATACGTCATTTAGGTGACATCCCATAATACTAATCTAACGTTTTTTTTTTAAATATTTGCAATTTTGTGGTAATAATTTTAATAATTTAAAACAACAGAACATTTATTATCCCTTTATACCTCAAATTTATCCCGATCTGTACTAATTGATTACATTTCTTCGCAAATTGGCGGAAAAATTTCTAAAGTATACCAATGTCCAAAAATTAAGTCTAAATAATGACGAGTTTTAAACGGTAATAATTTGTTTAATTTAAATGGAACACCCTGCATTTTATGCTAGGAATAGATGTAAAATTTAATTGTCTATCGAATATTATTGCTCTTCCCTACACCTCTATACCCTTCACGAAATACGTACATTTTTCAGAATGCAAGCTGATTTTAACAAATATAATATTAATCAGGTCACCTATGGCGACCTGATAAATATGAACTGCTTACTGGTATCGTTTATGCTCAAAGATTTCCTAACCAAAATCACCCAAATAAAGCCGTTTTCGAAAAACTATTGGCTCAATTTAGACAAAGTGGAAGTGTGCAGCAGGCCAAATGCACGAAAAGGAAACGTGTGACAAGAAACGAGGAAATTGAATTTGCAGTGTTGCCTCTGTAATCGAAAATCCCCATACAGGTCAAAACCAAATTGCGCAAAAAAACCAATATTAGCCAAGCAAGCGTCTCAAGAATTCTTCGAAAACATAATTACCATCGGTATAAAATCAGCTGCACCAGAAACTTTATGAAAACGAAGCTGAATTTTGTATGTGAGTGTTTGTTTATAGTGTATGTTGTATGGTCCTTAGTTTTTCCAATACCATTTAAATGGAATATTGTTTTTGGATTTTTTGATAAATCAATTTCCAGTCCTCTTACAGGACATTCCCTTAGAGATAAGGAGATCGATGTGGCTGCAATTGGATGGAGCTCCTCCACACTTCCATCGTGGGGTCCGAGCATTTTTAAATGTGTGTTTTGAAAATCGATGGATTGGAAGAAGTGGATTCAAAAATTGGCCACCAAGATCACCGGACTTAACTTCTTCGGATTTCTTTTTATGGGTATACGTAAAGGGAATCGTTTATAACACGATTCCCTGAATATAATATGAAGGAGCGCATTAGAGGCGCCTTCCAGAGCATAAACCCAGAAATGCTAACAAATGTTACTGAGAGTTTTAAAAAGAGGATACGGTTGTGTTTAGAGTCGGGCGGTCGACATTTTGAATATTTATTATAATGTATTTCCAGCATTTACTATTATTTTATTCACAGTTTAAACTAGTACCTACGTGATATTTAAAATATTGTTAATAACCTGGGGTTTCTAACAAGTAATTCTGACTTGTCAACATTCCATAGGTGACCTGATAAATATTAAATTTGTTAAGATCAGTTTGCATTCTGAAAGATGTGCGTTTTCCATGAAAACGTGAAGAGTTAGGTATAGGAAAGCATAACAGTATTCGATAGACACTTAAATTTTACATCGATAAAATACAGGGCGTTCCATTTAAATTGAACAAGTTATTATCGTTTAAATCTCGTCATTATTTAGACCTAATTTTTGGGCACCCTGTTATACTTTAGGAATTTTTTCGCCAGTTTGACAAGAAATGTAATTCATTAGTAGACATCAGGGTGGATTTGATGTAAAAAGGGATAATAAATGTTCTGTTTTAAATTATTAACATTATTACTACATTTCCACAAAATTTCAAAATATTTATTTTTAATATTTTTAGTTTTTATTATCTAATTATATTTAGCAAACCAGTATTATATAATTTGCTATGTCTTTTCATTGTATACTATATTAACGGATGTAAGATAGTTTCCGAAAACATAAAATAAATTATAAATTATTATCATTAAAGCTTTGTATTTAGTTAGTCCTGTGTTATTCCCCACACAGTTATTCAACCTACCCGAAATTTGATTGACACTTATAACAGCCGTAAAAATAAAGACGGATCTGCTACGGTCGTAAAAACTAGCCGCCAAAGGCAGAGCCCATATTGGAAACATCTCAATTTGTAGCATCTGGCCAGATGTTTCAAATTTGCCGGTTTTCATTAGCGTTTCTGCCGTTACTTCCGTTCGGAATTGAGGTTTGGCATATTGGTCGTCTGCATCTGTATGCATATGTGTGTGTATCTGTGTGCCACCGCAAATCAACCGCTAAAGAACAAATCGTGTAAGCCAGGGGCAACATCGTAATCCTGGATGTCACTGTTGGACCGATTCCAAGTTGTATGTATGTAGGGCAAATAAGTCGACAGAAATACGGCTTTGGTAAACCAATAGGGGTTTCAACTTTATATTACGTAAGTTTTAGAATTGAGCAAGTTGAACTTTTAACGACCGTGACAAAAGACGTAACTTGTTCAGTTTTAGAAAAAGAATAATTCAAGCCAACTATAATATAGAAACTTATTGCGTAAAAGGATTAACTCTTACTAGATAATTTAATATTTCCAGGTATATACTTATCTAATTTATTTATCCATTAATAGTATACCCCTGGGGCTAATTCTCACTTTCAAATCATTATTCAGAGCCTACTTAAAAAATCCACCTACGCGCATATTGCGATAAAGCTTTTGTTATGCAACGCAATAGCGGCAAGGATCAAGATAAGTTGCTTGCAAAAATGCTATTAATAACCAACAGCAGAGCGTGCGAATATAAACCCTCGATGACATTCGAATTATCTGAGTAATAAATAAACGATAAGCGCTAAATGCGGGGTTACGGTAGAAACCGTACTAAATCATGATGAAAATACCAACTTCCCAAATTAACAGCTGCAAATGGCCTATTATTTCGAATTGCCTGTTAACCCGAAAGTTGAAAGTCATCCTGAATTATACCAGAAATATACGAGTTATACGACACATCGCTCAAAGATGTAATTGTAGTTCATCATTCGATAATTTTTTAATTGAGGGCTGCAATTCGAGGTTTTGCTCTTACTAAATCAACTGGGGGTTGTATACGTGAAATATTCAATTGCAGACAGGTTAGTTGAACAATTAAAAAATATAGTTGACAATAGCTTAAATCTCGTTTTGAACTTAGAATAACTCTGCAAGTTCAATTCAAAGCTAAATGAACAAGTGTTGCAGTGTAGCTAGTTAAACACATGTGCATATCTCTCAAGTGAACTATATTTCTCCTCATGGAGTCTTCAGCGCTTAATTACGCTATTATTGTGAGGTGTACTTTTACTTTGTCCCAGTACGGCGCGCGGGAATGTCATGTGAAAAGATTAAGGAACGTAGTTCCCATGCCCACAAGCGCTATATCATAAAAATTTAACTCCGCTAAGGAGATGCTAGGTCAGGGATCGCAACGATGACTGAAAGTATAAAGGCGGGATTCATAGGAGGTCATTGTTATTCAAATGGAGTCCTTTGGGAGTTGAAATTGGGCCGACAAGGGGCTAGAGAGTTGCGGCCGGCAGTTCTCGAAACACCAGGTGGTCCATTCATCGACCGATTTATAGAGACACCTATGCGCGGGGATTGGACCTGTGTTTTTTCTGCCTCGCGCTCTTTGTTACCGGCGACGCCTTTAAACTGTGTGTCTCCGGAGGACGCAATAAAATCGGACCATGAATATAGACGACCCGCGTCCGACTCCATATGGCACCGTCGTTATGGGGTGTCGTAAAAGTTCATCAAGACGTTTATATCTTTACGATTGTCATTTGTTTTTAGAAAGTGTTTCACTTTTTTTGTGCCTGATGTCGTTTAAACACTTTTCCGACTATCGCATTTGCTGACTAAGGAAGTAGGAATTTTTATTTGAAATACCCAGAAGGAGTAAATTAAAATAACTAGTCTATGAGGTGTTAAATAGTACCACCTTCTCCACTCTTTATCGTGAACAATTGGCCTATAAAAGCGGAGCTCCGTAATGACCGATAATTCGTTCAATGATCGAACGGCAAAATTCCCTCGCAATTGATTTATTGCTGGACCATTAACTCCATCGCTTGTTATTTTTTCGTTCCAAAACGACTTGTTGACTATAATCGCCAGCGCTTGTTTCCCGAACGACTTGAGGCTAAAACTGGTCTCCTTTCAAATTGTGACTTCGTAATCGTTCTGGGGGATCTAATATCAATAACGAGTCGCCTTGTAGAGTAATACCGCCGGCAGAGACATCTAACAATGACAAATGGCTTTTCGTATTGTGTCAACAGGGTATCTTTCTTTTGATCTGATGGTAGACGATGTTTCCCTGACGGAGGCCGAAGGTTGCCATTAATAATACAATTTTTCTTTCGATAAATTTATCGATGAACTAAAAATATCACACAATTAGAAGTTGTACAAGTGTAACGTTAAGGAATGTTCCTGTTCTTTCATTTGCAATCATCATTATCTTTTATTGGATCAGACACATAACATGTTTATAAAGCTAAAGCTAAACTTGTTTGAAAACTACCACTTACCCACGCCTGGCTAAATTAATTACGCTAACAAGAAATATGATATTTTCCAAGCCGAGAAAGCGGAAGCTCGCAACGAGGTAAATAATAATTCAGAAGCAAAGAAGTAATTTCCTGCCATTAAAATGAATTCTCGAGAATTTAAACTCTTGTGTCGGAGAATATCGTTTGTTTGCTATTCTAATTGCATTGAAGAAAGTTTTACTTGTTTATTATGATGCTAAAATAACAAGGAGGAATTGAAGGATGAATTTCATAGGATGTATTTCAGCCATTTATGGAATTTAGGCGTTTCAACAAATCAATTTTTCTTCACTTTTTGGGTCTCTTGTGATATCTGTTCTCACTCTTTTTCTATATATTTTTTGTATTATTTTGGTGTAATGGCATTACGATATACATAAAATCCCAGCCATAGAATTAATACATTGTCCGTAAGAGGTTTTTGCGGTGGTCAACATTGTAAATTGAGTTTCCTACAAGACATTTCACATGTTCAGTTCTTGACAACGTTGAAAGCAATTGGAGAAGTCATGGGAAAGCAACTGGAGCAATACGAAAAAATATTCAGTAAATGAAGTAAATCAGTCACGAATGACGAGAACACTGTTACTATGGTTTTAGCTTATTTTCATGCTAATCCAAACGCCTCATCCACAATTTCATCCATTTAAATTTTCACCAACTACAGCGATGCATCCACAAGAAGCACGCTAAAGATCAGAATTCTATGAGATGGTACAAGAGGAACCAAGATTTTTAGAAAAATTATTTGAACGGACGAAGCGACATTTTCTAGAGAGGGGGTTTTAATCGTCGAAATCTTCACTTTTGGGCAGACGAAAACCGAGAAGAATTCGAAAATCGAGTTCGATGAGGCTTTGATGCATTAGATCCGATTCAAATTCGAAATGCAACTGTCACTGAACTGAAATCAGATTCTGAAATCAGAATCAAGAATTCTGATTTGTTTAGAAAGAAATGCAGAACGATTTGAACATTTTGTTTAGTAATTTATGTCTTAGATTACCATAAAAATAAGCTAAAACCACTATTATTTTGAAAAGAATGCACCTAAGAATGTCCCGCCGGGTATATTTTTGAAAAGTTCAATGGCTCAACTAATGGTTAATGAAGTATGGCCTTTCTCGCATAAGTCTAATTATGAAAATTACATTTTTCAAAATGTTGCTGCGGATGCATATTTTGCATTTGCTCAAGTTGCTTTACCATGACTTATAAAATCCGGTTGTAACCTTCTGAATTTTGTTCTACTAAGCGGCGGCAAATTAGGATATTTTTCGTTAAATGTCCTGCACGTTCTACTTATTATTTGTTGGCATTGACCATGAATAATCAATAAATTCATAATAATTATAACATTGGAGTAATTATTAGTTGCCATTTTAGAACACAGTAAGGACTTGTCAACGATGTCAAGAACTAAACATGGAAAATATCTCGAAAACTCGATTTCCAAATGATACTTGCATTAATTTTTCTCCCTAAAAATAAAAATCGATAACTAATTTGTAGGCAACCCAATTTACAACAAATGAATGTATTGTCAAAGGATCGCTTTTGCAAGAAGAGCTCGAAAACCCTTAAATAATCAGAAAAGGATACATTTTAGGTATAGGGAAATCTGATACCGTTTAATAAGGATTTTAATTCTAAATTCGATAAGATTAAAATATTTGGTAGGTGCTATTTCAAAAAAAATCACTTTTTGTCATTTAAAGTTTTTTTTATTTCAAAATTCAATTTTGTAAGTGACGTACTTAAGAATGTGCCGCCTGGTGTATTTTTGAAAAGTTCAATGGCTCAACTAATGGTTAATGAAGTATGGCCTTTCTCGCATAAGTCTAATTATGAAAATTACATTTTTCAAAATATTGCTGCGGTTGCATATTTTGCATTTGCTCAAGTTGGTTTACCATGACTTATAAAATCCGGTTGTAACCTTCTGAATTTTGTTCTACTAAGCGGCGGCAAATTGGGTTATTTTTCGTTAAATGTCCTGCACGTTCTACTTATTATTTGTTGACATTGACCATAAATAATCAATAAATTCATAATAACATTGGAGTAATTATTAGTTGCCATTTTAGAACACAGTAAGGAAATATGTGAAATATCTCGAAAACTCGATTTCCAAATGATACCTGCATTAATTTTTCTCCCTAAATATGAAATCAACCAACATAAGTTACATAAACGTAAAAAATCGATAACTAATTTGGAGGCAACCCAATTTACAACAAATGATGTATTGTCAAAGGATCGCTTTTGCAAGAAGAGCTCGAAAACCCTTAAATAATCGGAAAAGGATACATTTTAGGTATACGGAAATCTAATACCGTTTAATAAGGATTTTAATTCTAAATTCGATAAGATTAAAATATTTGGTAGGTGCTATTTCAAAAAAATCACTTTTTGTCATTTAAAGTTTTTTTATTTCAAAATTCAATTTTGTAAGGGACGTACTTAAGATGTGCCGCCTGGTGTATTTTTGAAAAGTTCAATATCTCAACTAATGGTTAATGAAGTATGAACTTTATCGCATAAGTCTAATTATGAAAATTCGATTTTTCAAAATGTTGGTGCGGTTGCATAATTTTTGGGAAAAAATTCAACATCTCGAAAACGATTAAGTTTAGGTCTGGCAAACGTATTACGAAATTTGTTGAAATTGTTGAAAATTGAATGTAGATTAAGAAAAAATTAAAATTAAAATTGGAGTCATTCTATTTAAATTAACAAAGTGTTATTGTGCTTAATGAAAATATTTTTATCTTTTAGTTCTCTTCCAACCAACCAAATTCAAATTTTCAGATTTCTAGTTTTATCCGTTCCCCATATATTTCTAATGGACACCCTGTATAGCGTGAAGTATATAGATTAACAACTAATGTTTAGTAGTTACTTTCAATAACAGGTCAAGTAGATAATAATTTTATTAAAATATAAATTAAGTGAAAACACTTGAAAAGTGTTTTCACGATGGTTCAGCGATGGTAACACTTGAAAATTGTTACCATCGCTTTTAATCAACTAATCTAAATTTATAGTTTTGATAACGAATGTCCTGAAGGTAGACATGAATTTCCGAAATATGTAGAGCTGTTAATGAATGATTAAAACCTAGAGGAGTATAGCAGAACCTTCAATTTATTCTTATTACTATTAATATGTGTGAGCAATATGTGTAATATGTGTGATATATGAGAGTAGCCAACTCCCTTATTTTAAACTCCTTTTTAATTTTTTTTAATATACTCCTACGTATCATATGCCAAGTATTTGTATTTATGTTCAAAATATTTCAAACATGTGGAAATATTGTTCCCGATTCGTTATAATTCCAACATTTTCTTTAACTATAATAATAAGTAGAATCTTATATTATCATATTATTATTAAAGTCTGTATCATGTAGGGAAGTGGTAAGATTTTTATAGGCGGTACTGGTATAGAGCCGTAATAAACAATAAATATTCCAAATTTGTTATTCCACTAATATTTTTATTCCTTCCTGATAAAATGGGTCACACTTAAGAATGGCGTTTTGTCAACTAAGGCTCTGTTGTAAGAAGTTTAAAATGTTTTCAAGTAAATCGTCACCTTAATACTACAGTTAGGTAACTATGTTTTTCTTCATTTTTAGTTACAGCATATTTAAAAAGGCATTATTAGTCAATACTTTATAATAACTGTATCAAAACATTATTTTTATTGGGCTACACTTCGCGTTTATTTGTAGGTAGACACTGTTTTTAAGGAAATAAATAAATTATTGTTGTTGATATTATTATTTAAACGACTACCTACTTGTAACAAAATGACAAGTTGTTAATCAACTTTTAGGTATTTTAATTTTTTAGAGTAGAAGTAATGACTGAAAAGTTAAAAAATGATCGGTATTTATTAAAAGTTACCTTAAGGAAATGCAAAACATAAATGTGAATTCTTAAAACAAAAATATTTTAGATTGGTAATAAATAATGCATTTTGAAAACCAACGTGTGACTTCCCCTTTTTTAGAATTTTTTTTTAAATTCCCCTTTTTTAGCCCTCTTCTTCCGAGAAACTCTTGTTGAAGCTTCTGGTTCACCTTTTTTCCAATAAGGGAGACTTTCATAAAATGGTTTGAAAATTAGATTAATTGCTGGTTTAGGCTTTATTTCGAAAAGTGACAAAAGATTTTTGTATTTATTTTCATGTATTGGAATAGAGCCGTTGTACAATTGCCTCATTGTTTCTTCTGATTTAGTCCGTGGACGTGTTCGTTTGTGAACATTTAAAGTACGAAATTGATCGTCGATTTTTTTTTAAATTGAATTGTAAATGGTCGGCATTTCGTAAAATTAAGCCAACACATTTTCTGCCGATTAACAGGACTTCCATCCTCATCCTTCTTTCGAATGGTCATGTTTAAATGCACGAAATTTTTCCAGTCCTTAATGTCTTGTGTATTTAAAGAATTAATCAAGTAGAACTTGTCGTTTTTTTTACTTGTCGCTTAAGCAGATCGTGCAATTGTTTTCCAGTCTTCAGGCCAATTCAGGTGACCAACTCTTTTAAATTCGGTTCCAATTGCTGAATGCATGGAATCGCATTCCATTCCAATATAATTTTTTTATTATATGTGGAAACAATATAATAGAACATTTTAGAAGTAAAAATATTTTTGCTACAACTAGGTAAGTCAATATACCCATTTGTAGTATTGATAAAATCTAAATTTATCTAGTATGTGCGACGGCATCTATGGATTCTCTTTTACAAGTACATTTACCTAATTGAACTAAAAAGTTGGTAAATGCGATTATATCATGCAACATGTAAGTAACTCAAAAATTGAGTTACCTAACTGTTGTATTAAGGTGACGAAAAACTTTTCTTCTTGTTTTGAGGTCACTTAATTGCAGTGACGTTTGCAATTACTTTCACAAGTAACATAAGTTCGATTTTACAGTGACTTAACGGACAATGTCAAAAGGCTAAACGATGAGCTCATAAGAACAACACTATATCAATGCCAATCTTCCACCAGACATCGACAAATTTGATATACACCAATGACTATTGTGGTTTTAAATATTCCAGTCTTTGAGTAAAACCCCGCAAGCATTTTTTTAATATAAACCGTATTATTTTTAAAACAATCTGCTTTACTGTATAGCAACTTTCTGTGGCTCTTTGATTGTAGATGTTTACCGTTTTGGACTCCCACAGATAATGTTTACATACCTCTTCCTCTTTATGACGAGCAATATAATGAAATACCATTTCAAGGAAACGCCCGTGTGCGGAAAATTCAGTTTAGCACTGAAAATTTGCAACTTATCAATAAAAATCTTGTTCGGCGCGCAATCGAATATGCATTTTCTCATGAGCATCGGACTCATTACCTTCTGGATTCCGCGCGTAACAGCCTCGGCATTTTACTCGTAAGCAGTAATTTGTAAGCCGACCGCGCGACCGAGTGGTCCATAAATAACCGCGGAGTGTGGCCGTCGAACGTTATCGCGAGAACCCAATCTTCCTCCCCATTAAGTCGGGCTGGGTTCGTTTCCTAAACTCGTTGAGCTCTCGGGCCCCAATCGTAACTCAGGATCTTCTATTACCAGCCAGAGGTCGCGCGAGTATTTGCTTTAATCGCCTTGTAACGAGGATCCACCGCCGCCTATACAGAAAATCGCGGATTAATAATTGTGCCACATACGTGAGCAAAATTAATTAAAAGCTCGCATCCCGCTGGTGCGCCGGGGCTTTCAATTAATTATCGATTACCATACGTTACGACCGACGGTACCATCTCGTGTGTGCATGTGTGTGGGAGACCGACCAGACCGCCCTTTGTTGTTGATCTATAGGTCGTGACGACGTCTTCTATAAATCATGCGTTCAGAAAGAAACAACAAGATGTTTTCGGCGTTTTGTTAATTCTTTTTATCCGTTGCTTCCACTGCAAGATGTAAACCTTTAGCGTTATTGCCATAAGAAATAAATACCAATATACCATGCAAAATTGTAAATGAGTACTGAATGAGGTGCCGACAAATGTAATTAAAATATAAATAACGAAAAACTCATAAACATTAATGGAGTATTATGAGAGATCGATGACCGCCAGGTCAAACTTGACACAACAAAGATTGCTGTGAGCAGGATAATAACCAGTGATAAATATTTTGTATTTTAATTTATTTAAAAAATAGATATGCATAGATTAAAAAAGTTGATCATAGGAATACAGCAGTAGGTACGATTTATGCAATCGTTGGAATATTAATCCTCATTGGTTGTATTGTACATCGAAGAAGTTTAATTAGATTATGACACATTTGTAGTTATTTAAAATAAAAGTAAGTTTTCTGTTTAATACTGCAAACCTAACCGTCAGCAAGGCAAGCATGTCTTTTAGAAATAATCTAATTTTTATTTTAAGTAACTACGGTGTTGTCATCATCTAATTAAACTTCTTCGATGTACAATACAACCAATCAGGATTAATTTCGTAGAAGTGTAGAACGTAAGTTACACTTAGCGTAATGTTTACAATAATTTAACACCTGCTTCGAATATAAGTGATAAAAATCTAAATTTAGTTTCTAAACATACTGATTAGTAAAAATCATTACTAATCATAATTTGGATTTATTGTAAATTTCGCAGCTCTTTTGATATTACGGAGTTACATAAAACCTTTTGGCAATTGTTTTTGGCCTTAAATTTTCACTGCTAGTGAGGTCACACATGTGATTTCGAGTGTCAAGTCCCAGATTAATTAGCTCGCTAAAAAGCAATTCCCTCTAGACGCAGTTTGCAACAAAGTTGAATTTTATGCGAGTCAAAAACTTTTATATAACACATCTCATTGTTCGCAAATTTTCCGGAAAGTTGCAGTGTGCAGTTTGCTGCAATGCATCGTCCGATGCAAAACTCCGGCCATTTTTCGAAACTTTTGTGAACCGTCCACACGCGGACAATAATAATTTAATCCAATAAATTAAGTAACAACACTGCTGTCTCGTCTCGGACAACGTCTGGCTAATTTTTAAGGTAAGCCCACTTCCCTGTAACCCGAGCTGCTCGAATTGCCCCTTTAATTTATAACCCTAGAATTAACCGGTCGCCGCGTGTGATCCGTGCCATTTTCAACCGATCGAAAGCAACCGCCATTAACCGCCGCGAACCACCTACATACCGCGAGGAAACAAAGCAACCGAACGAGTAATTAATCCGCACAGACGTTTATCGTGTTTTTTTTTGCTGTTCCCGCGGTGAAAGCAAGACACAAATCATCGTGGTCGTTGTTCTCTCTGCTGGCAGCACAATTACATCGAAATAAATCAACGGAGCCATGTATTATTCGGTGAGTCTCCCGGTCGGAATGGACATACATCAAGTTCTTCCGGTCGTGTTTAGGTCGTCGTGACCACCGTTGGTTAACTTAAGCCGGTTAGTTTGAGTTATGCGAGCTCGGGTTCGTTTCTTGCGCGCCCGACGATCTCGTCAAATAGATCTGATGGATCACCCAGGAAGTGGGTATTTGGTTGATTAATTCTCGTTGATACGCAAGGAGGATGGATGAGAAAGTAGAGGATCAAAGGTGATGAAAGGTATATCTAGTACTATTATGTGGTAACTCGAATTAAGATTATTCAACCGCGACTTCTTAAAATTAAAAGCAACAGTTAGTTGCTTTTAATTTTGTATTCCAGTTGATTAAAGTTTATTGTTGAGTAAATGTTTTAAAATGCCTAGAAACTATAAAAGGGAAACTTTACCAACATATAAACCAAACAAACGATAAGTGCAATGGAAAGTACAGAAACTACTCTTAGAAACAGGATGAAACGGAGCACTAACCTTTATGTACTTGGATCTGGACAAAAACAACTTGTTCCAGACGAAATAGAACAACATTTAGCCTAGGTCAAAGATAGAGAACTGCAAGATTTACCGACCCCTGGAGTTCCGTACCTCCACTGCAGCCGCCTGGAACGTCCCCGGAGTCGCGAGGACGGACAGCGAGAGTAAACTCGTATAAAATCTGGCGTCCGAGATCGAGGAACCACATTGTTTATTCTGTTATTGTAAATAGAATTGGATTCAATAAACAATTTAAAGAAACAATCCAGAGTTTGGGTAACAAATTCAACCTACAGATGTTGGATTATTTGCTCCCGTCAAAAAGTTGTGGTTACAGATTAAAATGGCAGCAAGATTACTTTTAAAAATATTACTTTCATCCTTGATTCTTGGTGAAGAAATTGCGACAATCTAATATAAGCTGGTTTTTCTGGAATTTAGCCGGTCAACTTAACTAAAGCATTAAGTAAATTACCACCAGTACTTGATGACTTCAGCTACGCCAGGGACTCGACTGTCATCTAACTTGCAAAATTCACCTACATACCTGTCAGCTTTTAGAAGAATACTATTTGAAGCTATTAAACCTAGAGAGAATAGAGACAAAAGCAAGAAGAAAAAACTTTTAACAATATGGCTTTGACAGAAGATGATGTCACGAAACAAATGGAGGAAGAAAAAATACTGAAATGGAAGAAAAAAGAAAGAAGTAAGAAGGCGAAAGAAAGTAGAAGTCAATGAAAGAAACGATGAATCAGGAACTAAGACAGTAAAGGCAACGATATCGAAGATGAGTGATGAATCTGCAACTAAGACAATACAGGCAAAGATATCGAAGTTGAGTAAGTTTAAGAAGGAGATTAGGCCTAAGCCTACACAAAAGATTGTTGACTCATCTTCTGAGACAGACGATGATGAGTTCTTCCTTTCAGTTGAATCTGATGATGACTGAGAAGTTGGTTTGCTTCTAATTGAGGAGCCTGATGCTGACGACGTTTGCTTTGACATAAATCAACTTAATACATCAGGTTCAAGCGTACGGGTTGAAGAACCGCCCAAACCAAAGAAAAGTAAGTATGCTGCTGCCTACTACGATAAAAATTCTCCAGGTGAAAAATTCGCCAGAATTACAGCCTATTACCAGCTGCAGTTCACAGAAAGTAAAGGATTGAATAAATTCTCTTGGCCCAAAAAACTTGACGAAGTCCCAATTTTGCTGGATGACATTCTATGCGTTACCGACCCTTCGATCCCTGTCAGTTTTATTATTTCATTTAGTACTATTATTAGACTATCCCTATTCTCTATGATTTCGGAAGCTCTTCCTTTTAATTTAACTCTCTTATACAATTTTCAAAACAAAGTGCAAAAGTAAAAGAAACATTTTATTGTCATATTTTTTGGCGACAATTTTTTTTTCCTGAATAAAACCAAGTGAAATATGTTGTTTTAAGTTTTGTTTCTACCATCCAATTGCACAATTATTTTAACATTCACAGTTTAGGAGTTGTAGGGTTACCACCAAATCACCTCCATGGGGGAAATTGTGTGGCAATGCACATTTTTTTTAAAATTATTTTGAAAAAGTAAAAATTATATGTATGCAAGAAATATAGTTTTTTTCCCTTAAAATATTGACCGCCTGAATGTTACAAATCTTATTCCTGATCTCATCAACATTTTTTATTTCAGGTTGAAGCAAACTTAGTCTTGTTGTAATGGTTCTACCAAGCATAATTCAAGCAGATGATTCACCTATTGTACAACGTTTTTATGTTTTTATGTTTTTACGTTTTTATATTATTCTGTATGAGAATAAAAAAATGCAAATCTGTTGCAATTCGCTTATTGATAAACACATGCGTTTGTTTTAAAATAAAAGTCTTTACAGTTTTAATACTATTTTCTGCAGCTCCATTGTTTGTAAGGTTGGAAGGAGGAGTTATTACGTGCTTTATACCATTATGTTGTAAAAAATACTGAAACTCTTTACTAATTAGAGTGGATTAATATACGCTTCCGATTATTTATTTGTGGTTTTGAGGGACAGCTACAAAAGTTGTATATAATGATGTTTTTGCAGATACGATGTCTTTTCTACTTACTTGTAGGCTGAGCTCATTATTGTATTTCAACTGAATAGTGCATTAAGTTGAATTTTCTTCTTGTTTTGTATATCTTCAGGTGTATCTCAGTGTATATGTTCAAAAATATATTGTAGTTATTTATTTTTTGGGTGGTCACAGTTAATACTATGTGAGCGTTCAGATGTGTAACATTTCATGGTTGTTGTAATATGTTATACTGTGCTGTTATGATATTCTTAGATAGTAAGTGGGTTTTGTAAGTATGAAAATAGAGGCGATTTTGGCTGTTGGTTTGTTCATTGCGATATTCAATATTTGTTTTATGTATTTTATTTTTCCTATGTGATATATCTTGGTAATAGTTTGTAGCTTTTGTTTATTTGGTTGAGGAGCTTAGTGTTATTTTGGTCAAAATCGTGTCTGTGTGTTAAGAAATGTCTTCCGAAAGCGGAGTTGATGTTATGTTGATGTTACTTTATTCTTGTTTCCAATTTTCGGCCAGTTTCACCTATATAAATGGCGTCACTCTAGTTGATACACCCCATTTTTTATCTAATTTGTGAATTTTATCTTCTGTTTGAATAATTTTGCTACGTATTGTTTTCTACCTAGAGTTATTAGTTTTAAAAGCTGCTATGGTATTGTATTTTTGTATCATTTTTGTATTTTCTGTGATATATGGCCTTGAAAAGTAAATGATCTATATAAATTGAGTGTTTGGTCTATTTTTATTTGGTCTAAAATTTATGTTTGTTGTAGGTGTTATGCATTCTATGAGCGCATGCGTGACTTATAATAACAATACCAAGATATCAAGCAAATAAACAAAAGCTAAAGAATCGAATTATACGAGGCAACCGCATAAAAAACCAGAACACATCAGAACACAACAGACATTGAATGCTCCATATGTGAGCGTTCATATTTTTTAGATGTTCCCGCAATATTTGCAATATTACATGGTGTAAGGGTTTTGCAAATATGAAAGATGTGAAATTTTTACCACAAATACAATTATAGTTTTACAATACAAAGAGGAACACAATAGTAAAACACATGTCATAATAGAACCTAAGCTGGAACGTACCCTTAACCACCAAAATATATGTTCGAGAAAACTCACAGGGTCATTCCCACTGCATAAATACCACTTAATAATGATGTTGCAAATCTTTACAAGATTGACATGTAAATTTATTAATAATAACCGTACATTTCTATTACATTCTGCATAACAAACACCACGAAATTAATACTAAACACAAAGTCGCAGGAAGGTCAAGTTACAACTACATAACACATCAAATACACACAATCACTAGAAACCACCAATTCATATTAACTTAACTGATGGAATTCCACGTTGATTAACACACAAGGAAAATGATAAACAAACCATCTAAAACCAGCAACAATACAACAACAACGAGCTCAAAGTACGACGTGTAAGTAAAAATACCTGCTAGGGCCCGGATCTTCATTTAAATAAATATTTTCGTACTTAAATAAATATTTTGCGATTTTTGATGATAAATAAATATTTGATTTTCTGGGAAAAATAAACAAATTCTTTCTCATTTAATCTAAATATAATTCAATATTTTTCTAATTCTCTTCTTAAAAAATTTATGTACAAAGAAGACGAGAATTCAAATGGAAATACAATTGCCCAATAAAATGTTGAGAATCGCTGCCTGCCTGCAGTTGTTAACCTGCGAACACAAATATTATAGAACCAGCACTGCTGACGAAATCTCGAAATGAAATGACTAATTACAATATCAATTACAAAATTACAACATTTGAAGAGGTGTTAAATAAAAATTCAGG
>JAWQRJ010000989.1:0-17480 GCA_033557515.1 Diorygopyx duplodentatus
GCTGTAACCTCGGCTAAATGCTACTCCTGGTTTTTTTTTCATTTGGTAACCATTTAAGTCAATTTGATTTCATGGCAAACCCTCCAGACACAAAAAGTGTCTGGAGGGTTTTCAGACAGTTCTTTCGATTACAGTTTTCACCTTTATCTGATTGGTGATTTTGGTTGGTTTATCTAATCACCTTTTTCTGATCAGTGACAATTCTATGTACAACCTTACCTATATAACTGTCTGTTATTGTCCAAATGAAAAATATTAAATATGCTAGTTTATATATACTTATGTACATCGTATGCAGAGAAAATTGTTTTTACTGAAGATTACGAAGAAAGCGGCTAAAGAGAATTCTTATTTGCCAGAATAGAAAAGGTAAATGAATAATAGTGGTAATAAGGCTTCAAACAGAACCAAGAAATATTTTAAAGATTTTCAGACTAAATATTGAAGTTTTCTAAAAACTAGCTAACTTTATATGCCTAAAATTAAAATCGAAACGTCTCGTAGGACGACAAGCATTAAACCCAGAATAACAATTATTATGCATTATTTCTTATGTTGTTTAAAATGTGTTAAAAATGTATAAAAAATATTTTAAAAATACATGTACTTTAAACCAATATTTCGCAAATTTATTTCTGCTTTCTCGGGTTACCCCTGAGGAAGCTTACATAGACAGATCGACGTCTTTGCTCCAAAAAAAAAACCGTTTACAGATCAATTGCAGGCATAATAATCATTATACATCTATTACCGTACGTGCGTATGCGGGCCGATATCACAATGATGCAGAAGTTTAGAAGAACTTAATAATTAAGTAAGTTAATTATTAAAGTTAAGTTAGTAATCTTGAAAGGAAAAAAACGGAATTTAAAAATGATGAAAATAGGGGTTTAACTATCCTTTTTAATAATTTAGTTTGACCGGTAAATCCAGTTTTTCTATAAATGGTGTCCCTAACAAAGAAAACGTGAGACACTGGGTGGTAGAAAATCCACATTTTGTTTGGGAAGTGAAGGCCGTCGCGCCATCAATGTGTGGTGTGGGATACTGGGCCCATATTTTTCCGAAGTGGAGTCTCAAGGTGGAGCCCTTGCTTTGGACGCTGGTCGTCGATGAGCTGATGGATACTCTCACTGAAGTAGGTTTTACATATAGGGTTACGCTGATAACCTGGTCATTACCGTTGGAGGCAGGCACGATGATACTGTGTCTAATCGCATGCAATATGCCTTAAAGACTGTTAACACTTGGTGTGCCACTAAAGGGCTAAGTGTTAACCAAATAAAACTACGATGATTCCATTCTATAGAAGAAGGAAGCTGTTTCTAAGAGCTCCCACTATGAATAGAACGTCGATTAACTTCTCCAAAGAGGTCAAGTACCTAGGAGCTACCTTGGACCAGAGGCTCAACTGGAGAAGCCACACAGATACTGTTTTTGCCAAGGCAACAAGGGCAGCATGGGCGTGCTGTACGCTCTAATATTAAATCCAACATATTTTTGGCTAGTATTGGCTGCAATTGACAGTGATAAGGTCAACCGTAACCTAGGAGGTTGTGGTATGGTGCCCAAGACCTTAGAGCGAACAACGCAAACAGAGTTGTGCAAATTACAGGGACTCATTTGCCTAAGTATTACATGGGTAATGAAGAGTTGTCCGGCTGGAGCAATGGAGGCAATGCTCAACCTCATCCGTCTGCATCTGCATGTGAGGAAAGAGGCGGCTTTAGATACCTTAAGAATACTCCAGCTAGAATGTAAGAATGGGAAACCTGGGGGAACACCTTGGGATTCTCAAAACAGAATATCTTCTGAGTACGAGTTTGAGACCACTTTTGCAATGACCATTCAGGAATGCCAACAAGTGGGACTCGAGTTAGAACAGTACCAGAAAACATATTCAGTGTGGTATACTGACGGATCGAAAATGGAGGAAGGCGTTGGGGTCGGCGAACGTGGACCAGGTTTTAATCTAACCCAGACTCTGGGCACGACCCCTATCGTCTTCCAGGCAGAAATAAATGCCATAGATTTATGTGCCCAGGGTCAGGAAACCCCAAAAGGTAAAAATCTCTATATTCACAGATAGCCAAGCAGCACTAAAACCTCTGAAGTTATTTACTTTTGGAAGCAAGAGTGTGCTGAACTGCAAAAAATAACTCATGCTACTGGCCAGAGGCAATAGAGTCACTCTACTGTGGGTGCCAGATCATGAAGGGACCAAAGGTAATGAAATAACCGATAGCCTTGCAAAAAAGGATGTAAGGCTCCTTTTTTCGGACCAGAACCTTTCAGTGGCATTACAGAGGGCTACGTCAGAGTACGTTCTCTGTCCATAGATATAGTATCTCCGACTGCAAAAATGAAGCCTGAGAATAATCAGAGGGCTCTTTACTGGTCATTGCCTTGTGAGATACCATATTAAGAATATAGGACAAGCGGAACAGAACAACTGCAGATTCTGTAATGATGTCACAGAGACTGCGGAACATATACTCTGCAACTGCATAGGCCTACTCCGCACAATTTAAAATATCTAGGCAGAAGCGATATAGAGCCGGCTGAACTAGTATGCATTAGTCCGAAAGTAATTGGAAAAGATCTATCTAGGGCGAAGTAATTTGAAAGACAGCAGACCCATCCGCAGTCTAATCTAATGGTGTATAAAAAATACTTGTCCATATGTAAATATTGAGAAGTACAGGATATTCCATTTAAAAGAAACCTAACTTTGGTTTGTCTCGTGTTTGTGGCGCACTCCGTATAATGTCCAATGATATATTTAAACCCCCCAAATTAGCTTCTACAACTTTTGTATTAAACATTTTTTTATGAAAAGTTAAAAAGGGGGCTGGTACTTTTGGAATGGCCACCCGGAGCGTGTAATCAAAGCCTTAACAGTATAGCACACCAAGTTATACACTAGCCGTCGGCTGAAGAACGTGAGGGAATTAAAAGTGATTTTAAAAAAAATGGGAGGCATGGATAATATAATTGGTACTTACGTATCTATCAAAGCACCAAAGAAAATGCAAAGTTTTTTCTCTACTTTTATAAATCAACAGCTTATACTGCTTAGCCAAGTTTACACTGGCTGACAGAGGACAAATGACTCCAAAGGAAAAAACTTTAACACTTGCCATTTAAAAACTGCACAGGTAATTGAGAGGGCATTTGCACACTACATTTTGGTAGATTTCGTCATTTAAAATATTTAGACATGAAAGGAGAAGTAAATGACCATCCAGATGAAGTTAAGGATAATGGTTTTCATAATAAAACAAATTAAATAGCCCAACATTTATTCAGTAACTTGTAAAAAAATGAAAATAAAACAATTGATATGAAGAAATGTGCCTATTTCAAAAATATTTAAACATATAAGGAAACTACGAGTATTTCCGTAAAATAAATAAAAACATTAATTAAAGTAAAAACAAAAAATAAAGTAAGAAAACAAATATTTATTACAGTAAAAAATTGTGCTATGTGTTCTTCCACTTGTTCTCTTTTTTGTGTATTTCTTTCATAAAAAGCTGGTATTGCAATGGCAATGTATTTTTTCTTTTAGTTTGGAGCAGAAATTTCTTTATTCTCTTCCATTGGAGTTGAAGTTGAAGATAAGGCTAGTTAATGGATCACACATGGTACTTTTTCAAAATTTCGTGAAATTCATCAAAATATTCCAAATGAATTAACTTTTTACCACTACTTTTCTGGGACATGTTATCAACTTTTTGAATATACATATATACTCTTTAAGTATTTAAATTTGTTTTTGCATTCTACTGCTATGTACCCCAATTCTTCAGGCTTCATCATTTTTCATTGTATTTGATTTAAACAGATGTTAGCTTTCCTTATAACTGTTAATTAATTTTTAAATAATTTGCCTAGACCAATACACTCTATGATTTTCCTCCCGATTTTCGACGTTTTCGGTATCCTTCGAGCGAAAGGGTAGACTAATATTGGTCTAGAAAAATCATAATCTACGAAAATTATGACATTGCCTGGAACATAAATCGTACAAATGCAATAGAAAATGAAATATACAAATAGATTTTACATAAATTCTCCTGAATTTCTTATAATTTTGACGGTTCAATAGAAAGAAGTTTATTGTTACCATCCACAATTACGGTATGAGTGCGTGGTGTGGTCATGCAATCAGTATCGGAATTCATATTTTTTGAACTCAATCAAATTATGTATGAATTGATCGTTTGTGGGCAGACGCCACAAGTTACATGACGTTTCTGTCAGGTTAAAAAGTTGTTCGCTCGGGCAAAGTGAACTATTAAACCCAACGCGTTGAGTGGAACGCTCAGAGGTAATCGGAACGAGTTTTAGGAAAAATTTATCCCTCGGAACGCAATCCAGTATTGACTTTATGTGCGAATATCATAGTATCAGGAGCGTAATCATAATACCAAAATAAACTAACTAAAAATTTGATATTTAATTGAGAATTTCGTCTGTGTTTACTTATTGCGTCCTCCGAAAATAGCACCATACTACGCGCTCTAAGATCTATTCTAGATGGCGTATCGAATTCTGTTAGTAGCTCGACCTGGCGGTACACGAATGGAATCACAGCAATGCCAATTAGACATATGCCAAGCTGTAATTGACCGTATCGTCAATCAAAATTAACTGGATTCCTAGATGCATGTAATAGCTTAAACAGGCCTATGTGCTCGTTTCAGATATTTGCCGCATATGTCATGCATCGCTCTGTCAACCCAAATTTGTGTAGTACTGTGCAAAATGCAATTTCGTATTTGTCATTGTCCAAAGCAATTATGTTCTATTTAATATTCCATTTTCATCTGGACGTATGTGGGTGCTTTTATAAAAGTTGATTTATGACGCAACGCTAATTGTTACTTTTGCGATGGATATTTCGATTATAGTAAACTATTATCACTTATGTCACTTAATTAATATGTAATATATTATTTACCTATCTGGCAAGTTTCTATACATTCTCATACTACACCACAGATAAAAGCTGCAAACTATTATATTACCAATATAATAGTTTGCCAATTAAATATTACCAATAAATTTACGATTATAAATACTAGTTCCTTATTGCACTACCACAAAACACAAACAACAACATTAATAAAATTTATCCTATAAATACTAGTACACACAAATTTTTACACAGGTAAAAGTTTACCACAAATTAAGTTTATGTTAAATGTTATACACAGTAACTAGGCTCACTTAAATGATGAAGTACCCCACAAACATACAATCATTTTTTAAAAACTCAGACGTTGAGAAATGTTACTAACACATTTTTAAATATAATTTTGTCTGTACTAAACATAATCATCTTTAGTCACAAATATCCAAATTACATGCTTTAATATATTCTACATAAATAAATAACTATTGTAGCGTCCCTGAAGATGGGTCAAGTCCGAAACAAAAATTCCAAAAGTCAAAATGGCGGAACCAATATGGCGGATTTAAATATTATAACACAGTCAGAATAACACTAAAATCAGTACACAAGTGAACTAGCAGTATAAATTCTCATTTATTATGCAGGTTGAATGTACATACTGCATAGGGTTTGATTATCCGCAGTGAGATCAATAGAAAACGCTCCCCGCAGTGAAAACGTGAAAATTATGCCCTGACCGCTTTTATTTCAGTGTCCGAATGAGCAACTTTCTATAAATAAATTCAGGTTTCTCTGAATTTTTAACGATGTAAAAATAGAAAAAATTACTGCCTGCTGCTTATTAATCGGAAGACTTGACGACGTTGGTGGTTTCTTGATTTGCCACTATAAAGGCGATGTAAATACCACATCAAAGAAGTGAATATTATCTTTTGAGAGCAGATGTGCTATATGGATGCCTGGAAGCCGAAAGCTTGTCCTATATTTAATATACTGTTTAGGTCTAAATACTATTATGCGGTTCTGTGAACGCTATTATGATCGGTCTATCGGGAACTGACACCATTTTGCAATGGAATAAATAAACATGGCTTAAGGCAGTTAGATTCTAAACATAAAATTTTTGTAGGTTAGTGTGTAAATTTTAATTACTTCTCCAAATAGCGTACATGTCAATTAAATGTATAATTTCGTCCTGCTACTAATTAAATTATATAGTAATAATTCTTATGAACTATTTATAAACATTTTCAGATTGAAAAATGCAAGGAAATTGCTTCGCGATTAAATATGCTAATTAGTGAAATACACTACGTATTACTCATTATATTGCTTACTGATTGTTTTTGTATAGGAAAATATACTCCTGATTATTTTCTGTCAAATTAAAAACAGGCGTAGTAAGCCTCTTCGTAAACAATTGCACGTAGACCCCAGTGCTGCTTTAAACTTTACAGCTCAGTCTGTGCACCTGTGTACTGTTCTATGTTTAATACCCACTAGGGTATAAAATATACGGCAGAGCACGGGTATATACTAAGCAATAACTGAACCATGGATACTAAACCACCAGATATCTCAATTTGGAAAATTGAGGCAGAAGTATGTATAAACTTTCCTGCGTCACGCTGTGCATTTTAGATACCAAGAACTTGTAGCCCTCAAAACAAGTTGGAAAACATGAAAAAACGTTTAGTGATTCGCGGACATTAATCGAATAGTATCAAACGAATAACGCACACACGTTTCGCTGTTGTTTAATATTCATGAATTCTTTACATAAGTACGTACGCTCAGGAAATAGAGTATTTGGCTGCGTTTCCTGGTAATTAATTCGAATAGAGACGCTTCCTGTTTGAAAACACAACCGTTAGGTAATCCAAATGCCGTTAGGATGCATACGTTTTTAAACAAAACATTTTTGATTATGCTGTTTTATCATTGTTTTCCGCTAAATATTTATCGGTTAACAATGTACAGTGTCTTTCCTTCTTACTGTATAAATATTATTCTTTCTGTACAATAGTACGTGATATTTTTTAAAATATATATGGTGGCTCTTCAATATTCATTATATCAAAATGAACGGATCGCCCAAATTTACAATTAGTCTAAAGCGAACTACTAAATATATTGTTATCTAAAATACTTCCATGAGGAATAAAGGTCTCTTAAAGTTACGAAAAAAACAGGATAATATACTTCAATATGGTTTCAGCTTGAGGAATCAAACTTCTAAAATATCACCAAAATAAAAAAGATGAAGTGCGCGTTGGGTTGATATGAAAAAAGAATTTACTCAATTGAAAAAGTGCGTTCAAAAATAAGTATGTTTTGTGTTATCCTCTTTTGACCTAGAAACGCTGGTTTATTAAAAAATACTTAGTGCTTATAGGTAATTTATGCTCGATTATGACATTCGACTCAAGTTATCTCAGGACGGCATCAGAAGATATAACGACATAACTTATGATAAATTATGAATATCAAATTATCAAATTAGATTTTTAATATTTTCTACTGTTTATCACTATTTAATGCAATGTAAGATTGTACAAAAGTTTGTGATGTTTTCTAAGTTTCTAAAATATACAGTCTATTGGTTTAATGTTATTTAAAAGCTAACATTGAACTTCTTCTCTGGAATTTTTACTCAAAAATCAAGTCGTTGTTTGATACTGACAGAAGAAGTAAAACAAGATGTGGGAATTAGATAGCCGTCTCTTCATCACAGTGACCACTGCTTTTATTGTAATGTTTGCCCCAATCCATATCCTGTTTTCTTCGGGTTTCTAACATGATTCAAACTTTAACATGTAGCAATTACGTTAATGATACCTAACAAAGAGGTACGCTAAATATTTAATAATTATAAACGAGGTTCAATGATAGGAACCCACCCCGCATGATCTCTGCTGTAGTCCAACACTCTTCGCCGGTCGGCTGTTTGAGCAATTAGTCTTAATTCACGCAGATCTTCCGCACATTTCACTTTTATTGTTTATTTTAATGCAAATTACTCGAAAACGAAAATTCTAAAATTAATGCAACGACGGCAGGATAAGGAATTACTTCTAAGACAAGACTGGACGTTGAAGTTACGGAACTCACATGGAAAGACTGAAGGGAGGGGAAACAGGAAATACAACTTCTACATCTCAAAATAAACCAAATTTAAATGAAGAAAGTAAAGTATTTACAGCATCTTGCTTTATGAACATTCCGCCCACCAGAAAATGTAAATTTTCCGAAACAAAAACAATTCTTCCTAAATTCCAACTAAGGGACCTCACAGAAGACCTCAAATTGTTTTGTAATGAGACCAACTGGTTGATGCAAACATTCGTTGAGCACCCACAACGAATGTTTGCATCAACCACTTCGCACGCTGTTATAAAGTGTGTAAGTATTCGAAATGCCATCTATTTAAAAAATGATTACATATTTCGTGAATCAACAGCCAGCGAGTAAGGCGATTATCAGAAACCTCCGTCAAATCTTCATTGGAAGTAATATAAATTAACGGTTCACCTCAAAAAAATGTCCTGGCGTCAAAGGTTGCAAATCATTTGGATCTGAACTAATTGCACATAAGAACTTTGAATTAAGTATAGAATAACTTGTGTAAAAAGTGCACGTTTCTTCGAATGTACGAATCTGCTCCGTAAGAACACGAAACAGATGACTTTTCATAGATTCAACGCCAGCTTCTAACAATCAATTGCGGCAATTACTTTTTGCGGCATCCTTGGTCAACTGTATTAATTGTCGATGTTCCCAATCAAAATAGTTCCCTAATCACCATAGATGACGTTACAATGACCATGACGAGCGACAAATCTACGCAGAGCCTCAAAAAACGCCCTTTGAAAGATCTGAGGCCAACTCTAAATCTACTCTATTGTAGAACAACACATGATCACGAAAATGTATGCCTTCTTCGATTTAACTCCTCTACCTTTGTTTATACAAATCAAAATGTGTGCGACATAATCAGTGCATAAACTGGTAAAGGGCTTCACATAAAATACTCGATCGAGGTGGGCAAATCAGCCATGGGAGGCTGAATTGCTTTATGATTACATTTAAAACACGTATAATTAACACGTAAATACGCAAATAACACATAAATACGTATACATTTTGACAAAATACTCTGAATTACTCTTCTGGGTGCAAGAATCCAAAGCTATGTAAAGTTTTGGATTCTTTGGAAAATAAATTATGCAAAGTTTTATATTCCGGATGACAAGCCTGCTTGTGCGTATGTTGAGTTATTCATTCAGTCAAACGGTGATTACTACGCAATAATAATAGATGTTTTGTTTCAAAAGCCAAATTCGATAATCTTAAATGAGCTCCCACACTTACCCAATCGTTGCCAAGTTCTTCCAAGCCCAATCGTTCTTCTCAATATTGGATGGATCCAAATTGATTAAAATTTAAATAAGGGAAAAGTTTTGAACTTCTATTTATTTGCTTTCGTGTGTTGTACTTATTAAGGTACTAGTTTCGGTGTATTAGACCATTCTCAGCCTTAATCTACAACAGGAGTTGTAAGAACGAATTAGCATATAAATGAAAAAAAAATAAAAAAATAAAATAAAATAAAAACGTTACTTACAGCCAAATGAGAAAATCTAAACTAAGAAGGGTAATGTAAGTGAACGCACATCAAAGGGTCAAAAAAGTTAAAACAGATTCAGTTTTATTTTGAGTTCCTGGAGCGTCCGACGTCTTGCATATCACTCTGTTGTATTTATTTTCTTATACTTTAGTTCTTATACCTCGTTTCGTAAATTAGGGCTGAGGATGGTCTAATAGACCGAAACTAGTACCGTAGTATATACAACACAATAAAGCAAATAAACTCAAGTTTAAAACGTTTCGTTTATTTGGATTCTTCTCAAGATAAAACTTGATGGTAGCAAAGTAATCGGTTTGAAGTTATAAGGGTTTTATGTAACTCTATGGGCAATACGATTTCCCGAATTTAATTTTATTAATTAAGGAGTGCTGACAGATTCTTAGTTTTGCCGTCATGTTACTAAAGTGGCCTCACAGGATATTTGATTGATATTAGGTGACTAGATATAGGTGACATATACTTGAATAAGGGAATAAGGCAGATTTTGTGTTTAGACAAAATTCCCGACGATTTCTTTGATATTTTGAGAAGAATAGTCACTACCTTCTAGCGTGTAAAGACTGAATTCATGTTTCAATGAGGTGGAGCCAGGGACCACAATTGCTCGCTGAACAAGCATGTTGATAAGCTTGGTTTTGAGCTCCGTCCTGAAATCTTAGGTACTGGTCTGAGTTTTTGCAAACGTGTAAAGCAATGTTACCCATGGCTGAAAGGCATATCAGCATACCAAACAAGGATCAACGACCTGCTTTTACATGAATGGTAAGGTGGATGTCTAAGCGTGAGGAATTCATTGAATTAAGGAAGACGTTGAAAAGTCCTCCTTACTTAGGCTTAAGGAAACGCCTGCATCCAAATTTGTAAAGGGTAAGAAAGGGTAAAAAGGCTGAGCAAGCGAAATTCAATGGTTTGTCATAGAAGGTACGAGGCGCGTAAATATAGAAAAGAATGTTTAAAATTATTTTGGAATAATAATAACGCATAAAAAAGCTTGCAAAGTTTCAAATGAAAGATCTCAAGCCTTGCTGAGATATGAAATAAAAATTAAGTATTGTGAGCTATCCTTGGGGCTCTATGGCTTCTCTACGAAACTCCATTTTTCTGCTTACATTACCTATTTTTATCAACATTACTACGTTGGTAAATAACTTCTGTTGCATGAGGAAATGGTGTCTTATGCAAGGTTTTATGAAAATTAGTAACTCGATCCCGAATTGTCAGTCGTTAAATTTCAATCAAAATGCTTAAGTTAATTCGTTGGAGCTTAGATTCCCATCAGATCAGATTTCAGATCAGAGAGTGGTAGATTTTGGAAATAATGGTTTTGACTGTTGTAAAATGCAGTAGTGGTCGTGCACAACATTAATCAATTTTCAACTGCAGTTGCAGTTTGTCAGTCCATCTGGAGAACCGTCTTATTAAGGAATCATCAGACAAATTATTATTATGCTTACAGAGTGGCAAATTCGTACTAAGGTTGGTGGTGTGGAGTGCGTTACCTTTCATAGTTATTAATTTAATTATAATTTATTCTTGATTTGTGTAGTCATAGAACTTTTGCCAGAAAACTAAATTTGAAGTGCTTATGACACATTAAACATTGCACTTTGATATTGGTATTTGTTAGAAGACAGCGTTCACTGAGAAAGCAACTGGATGACGACAACGCAGTTCGAAGTAGAATTCAAGTGGTCAGAATATAGAATTGGAATTATTTCAGTCGTGAGTTAATTCAGTAAGGGTTGCTTATTGGCCAATTTCAGCCGCGTGGTGGCAACATAACATTTCTCAAGTGAAGGAAGTGGCATAGATTACAAATATTGAAAAAGAAACTTGTCGGTGCTTTCCAACAAAAAAACAATTTGGAAATGAGATTCCTTCGATTGGTTATGTGATATTTCATTATAGGAATTTAGTATTTACTTATGGGGGTAGTATCACGTAACCCGCCCATTTTACTTACAATTTTCTTCTATAACCCAAAGAATATCTCAAATTGATATAAATTAGAATTCTGATCTGTTACGCCACACCACCAATATTTAAAAGTTTTTAAAAATAGTAAATATAAGTTAGAATATACTTTAAAATGCAGTAAAATGTGAAAAATATATTTTTAAAGAGTAAGAAATAATTTGGTTTATGCAAGAAGGTTGTATAGAAACTACAATCGTGTTTTGTTTTAAAATGTGATTATTTTCATTTTCTAACTTTGATATTACATAAGGGATTAGGTGCCGGTACTCACAAGCCGGATGTCTCCTGGGTTCGAGTACCAGTATGGTCGACTTTTATAATGGTTATGGTTAATGGTTTTATTTTTATAATCTCCTTCCCCACGTGCTTCGGAAGGCGCGGTATAACCCGTTGGGTCCGGCAACCAGTCGGAACACCTCTGCGAGGGCGTCTGAGTACCTCTGAAAGTTGCGGGGACGTCTTCCCATATAACGGTGACCTCAGGGCATGAAAGCGAACTCACGTGTGGGGCACAGTACGAGGCGCCCCCCTAGAGGCCCTGATGGAACAGGATGTCTTGCAATTTAGGGGGCAGCACGAAGGGGCCCAACGGAGTCTAGGTGCAGCGGGCAAAACCGCAGCCATCCATATCCTACATACGTACACATAAAACATAAATATACTACACAATTTTATGCTTTAGGGCAAACGTTCCACTTTACAATTTGCATTTTGCAAATAACTTTTGGCTGAACGATCTACTAAAAAGTTTGCAACTGCAAGACGAAATGCGGCGTTAAAATGCTTTTCAAAGAAAATTTCAATCAAAGTAAACACAAATAAACTTTTGCTATATTTTCTGCATGGTTGTTGTTGTTGTCATTGTCAAACTTCATGTTTTCCTTCATTTCACTCCTACAAGAACAACTACATTCTTGCAATTTTTCTACATTTCAATAGACTAACCTGTGTTTCCTTGGGAGCAACTAGCGTTTAAAAAATTACTTTCTACTCGACATTTCTAGAAATAAAGGGACAAAACGTATCAATTTGAGTTTAGTCTTTGCTTATCATCAATGTGTCATTCGCGTAATAAAGTAAATAAAATTTGGAAGAGAAAGTGTTTCTGCACCGAAATTTTAATAAACTGTTTCATTATGTTCGGTTCTAATTTGTTCAAATGAAAATCGGTTAACACGCTTCTTATTTATTCTTGTGAGTTTTATTGCTATTTGAAGTGGACTTCTTCATTATCAAATTTGTTTTTCTGTCCAAAGTCCGGTAAATGTTTGTCATTGCCATTTTCATATGTACTAACAATTAATGAAAGGATAATTTATATGAGGACGACGTAACTAACGGAATAACTGTACGTGCTCATGCAGACATCAAAACATTACAATCGCCGCCAAATCCCTGCCGAACGCGCTTCTTATTATTAGTACGAAATAAACTTTTGCGTTACGCAGAGCGCGGTAAGCGTCCGATATTATAATTGAAGATGGCCGACAGGCAGGCCAGTATGGAAATAGCTCAGTGTGAAACGGCTCTAAAAATAAAGTAACATTTTGCCAGTTTCCCTTGCACTGCGATCTCGCGCGATTGGCTCCTCTTCAACAGCAGCGGGAACTATAAAAAATCTCCGGAAAATCTTAGAGAAACAACGCCGTAGTTTCGAAATTCCAATCGCGCGGGGTTTGCTTGCTTTTTTCGAGTGTGCAGTGATCGAAAGTTTTCGGAAAATAGTGAAATAATTCGTTTACTTTATATGTATGTAAGCTTCAAGTACTTTGATCTGGTTAATTTTAAATCTTAGCTTGAAACATTGAGAATTTTTTTTGTAATTAAATAAACAAACATGAAAAATGTAGAGGTGCCAAATTATAAATTTAAGAATTCGATTAAGCACTACTTTCAGCTCTAAAAAGTAAATTCTGTCCTATTTTATTCAACCTTACAAGTTCAAATAACGCATTCCATAGGATTACGCATGTGCGCTCATTAGGTAATAGATGTCAACTGGACAAGATGAAGCCAATTACGAGATCACTATCGCTAAATACGGCCACACCACTACCTTAATCAGCAGATATTTAATTTTTTGCAATTGTTAATTGTTAGAATTCTTTTCATTATACAATAGTAGAATAAACAGTCTCATAGTAGGTTAAACAATCACCGAACTCATATTACTTACAGGACATAAAAATACCTTCTAAAGTTTCTCTTTATATTTCCTGTTTTATCGGTTTCAGCTTATTAACAGATCAGAGTTACTTATATCTTACAATATACACAGTTGAAACATTTGGCCCTTATTTATTTGTGTATACATGTGTCTAAAGAACAGGTGACACACACACAATGATGAAGAAAAGACAACCGTCTTTGTCAAGCTTAGGGGTAAGTCTAAGAGTCTAAAACATTTCTAGAATGGAGTTTTATAGAATTTTTGAGAATACCTTTGAGAATGTGGCCCATAAATTAGAACAAGTGGGTAGAGCGCCAGTAGCTGGCTGGCTATTTGTTTATGTTTAATTTATTTTTAGAGTGTAGGTGATAAAAGAATGAATATCCAAACGAAATTGCTTCCAATATTCTTTCAGATTATAGTTTTATCCAATATATTATTGACAATAAATAAGTTAGCGCTTTTGGTTGTTTGAAGAGGACAATCACATTGTCCTTTTCAAACTCCTAACTTATATTTCTTTTTAATGTGTTTAACATTTATCTACGATCTTTTAATGTTTTATTTTATAAAGTGATTTATACTTAGTCATTGTGCTCAACTCGTCGTTTACGATACCTTTTCCACCAGCATGTAAAATAATAATTTGCTTATCCCTTGAAGCTGGTGTATTCAAACAGTAATTGCTACTTCTATTACATAATCCCTTTTTAATTACAAAACATTTACCAATGTTGTCCATGACTTATTTATGATTCTATCAACGACTTACTTACTTATTACTTAATCTTCCTTTCCGTTTTCTCTAGTCGTTTCTTTATTCGTCTGCTTTCTGATATTTTTGCACCTTCCGAAGATGCGTTTTTATTTGAAGATATCATTATCTGGAAAACGTTATTTTATGGAATCGGTAGTATCGGTCGATACTAATGGTTCTAAAAATAAATGAAAAATTCATAGAGTTAACAAAATGATTCTATTATCATGATCTCCTTTTAAGGGGAATGATAGAAATAAAAAGACCTATAAACTAAACGCACGTTTATTTACAAAGCCATAAGCGGTTGTCAGGTACAATAAATCAATTTTATAATGACTAACAAAGCTAGCTAACAAGCATGCATTTAATTTTCTAAAGTATTTCAAACCCCATATTTCACTGCATTACTTAGAATGATGGAAACGCTAAAATATGCGGAGAAGCGAATTCTCTACACCCATAGTCTTTTTTTAAGAAGTGATTTAATGTATTTTGCGTACAGACCCTGCTGTTTAAAGTTTGGATGGCAGCCAAGATGAAGCAGTAAACTTTGGGCACATTGCGAAATAAACATTAGCCGTCCCTAATCTGTCACGTGTCTCTATGGACGTGTTATTTCGATTACGTTGCTCAAGATGGTATAATAAGATGTATTTGGAAACGTTTTAGGTCTTAAATTCATATCATGTAATGCAAAATTTGAAATTTTATATACTTCCAAACGTTTGAGTCCTTAAAACTGTTATAAACGCTGGAAGTGTACATATTTATAACTTTTAGTTACGGCTTTAAATGTAATACTGCCAACCGGAGTCACACATAAATGATAGCATTACGGAAGATCGTAAATTCTGTGCAGTACGAGATATGGCGTAAAAGCCGCCGTAGAGCGCCGTAAAAGTCACGGAAAGATGCACCCAAATACCAGGGGTAAAACTGTACATGAAAATAAATACGAATATGTAAGAGGAACTGCGGACGACAAGAGTGAGAAGAATATTTATGAATGTTTAATGATTCTTTTATTAGGTACCTATTGGTAGGTAATACCGTTATCACGTGCAGTTAGTTTAAACTATATACTCCTTTCTCTATGGTTGCAGAGATAATCTCTTTTAATAATCTCATCAAAATAGATATGACTCAAGGCGAAAAAGACATTCTTCAGCATAAATTCATAATACTAAAAACCGATAATAAATATTTAAAAAAAAACAGCCACAGGACTGATTTTCATAAACAAGGAAGGCGTTTTACAGAAAAGTATGTTTCTGCAAGGAAAACAATATCACCGTTAATAAAATTACGACCCACTGAACAGGTACGTAAAAGATATCAAGAAAACTGCAAATCCACCTTTATAAAATGGATACGAACATTTACAACGTTTTATAAATTAACCCATAATCTCGGGTATTATGCAATTTAATAAAATTACATAAAAAAGAGAAGTATCCCTTACATAATCACCAACATCAGCACCCAGCCAACAAAAATGCAAAACTACTACAAAATTACTACACAAATACTACACAAAATATGACACAAGTTTAAATTTAAACCTGCCCAAATAATGTTTGGTAATTATCTGGTTTTCTGCTTCATAGCTCTTGAGCTAACAACTTTAGGTGTAGGGTATGGTATTGAAAATTGAAATAACCAATATAAAATAATCGAGATTTTCACGTTTAAATATTGAACAAATCGGATAGTAATGGAAAACATCCTGTATAAAAAATTTCTAATTCCAGATTAGAAGATAGTATACCTACATGCTGATTATTAATTCCACTAACAAACGCAATCTTATATTTCAGGATAACTACATAATAAATTTTGGATAATGTGCCTTTGCAATGGAGAATTTTAAGGAAATTGCCAAAGCTTCCCAATAAGTAATTTTAGGTGCTACAAAACCTAATACGATTTAATTAAATTCTATTTAAAAAAAATAAGTGGTGTGATGTTTCAGACAAATGGAGAATGGGAAAATATTTTATGGTTGTAGAGTGTTTTGTTAGTAACAACTTTTGTATAAATGTTTTTCCTAAAATACACAATAAGGGAGCCACAGTCCATCCACGCACTATTAGACCACCCTGTATACCCGCATTTTTGCAATATACCCAAATATATTTGACTTGATTTTTATGGCAGTACATGCAGTAGACTAAGCAATATCCTAGCGAAACACGACATCACAATCTCTTTCGCAAACAACAATAAACTCTGCAATATTTTAAAAAAATGCTAAAAATAAAATTAACGATCTGGAAAAATTTACATGAACATTTACAAACATAAATAATATAAAATTACTTCACGAAGACCAAACACAAGACCAGATCTGCTTTTTTCACTTCAAATGTCCTTTACATTTTATTCATTTCTTATATTATTGTAGTGGGTCCAAAGATGGGCGTTAACTCTTTGACAAGAAACGCGGATTGTCATTCTATATTTTACGAAAGAGTATGGAGGGTTTAATCATATTCAAAATTTTGTCACAGTTTTTATGCCGTGCAAGGTTAAAATAACTATTAATTTATTTTTTAAATTGATGACAATAAAAAACAATGTTCAGCTTGTCCTCCACAAAACGTAATTTACCACGTAATTGTTCTTCTTAACGTCCTGTTACTTTCTAAATATATTGTTAGGTGGTAATAAGAAAATGGACTCTTCTGATTGCTTTATTTTTCTCTTCAAACCTACATGTTTCGGTAAGTTTTTATTGGCATCTGCAGGGGTATTGTCAAACTATCTACTTGATTGTGGTGGTTATTGAAATTTGTCTTATCGATCTTTTGGTAATATCATGTGTTTGGTATACTGTCTTTTCTTCTTTCATTTGTTCGTATTACAAATGTTTTATTTCGTCGATCTTGTGAAGTTGATTATTTTCTGTAATTTATCAACGTCCTTTGACATTTTGTTTACACAGTAAACAAATTTAAAAAACCTGATTGAAGTGGATCCAACAATGAACAATTTATAAATATAG
>JAWQRJ010000990.1:0-17474 GCA_033557515.1 Diorygopyx duplodentatus
AAATGGAACTGTTTGACAGGCGAGAAGTCTATACAATATGACCAGAGCTAGCTTCGACCGAAAGGTGTTTCTGATCGATCCTTTCGGCGTTCCAAATTATCGCTTGAACTGGAATTTTCCTCGGGAACCGGTTTGGCTTGTAACGTTTCGTGCTGTATTTCGTCTTCTTATATTATGAATGGTATCTTCATTCTATACGAAATTCTGGAAAAAATCCTACAACACACTTGCGTTTAGAGTTTTAGATACCTATATAAATTTTTGAACATTATTTTCTCACTATAAGAAGGACAATTTAGAATAGATTGAACCAACATATCAACTTTGTTGGCCTCTTTTTGTTTTCTGGCGAATATACATTTTGTTTGAATGAACATTTTTCAAATATTTGGTGTGTTCCTCTTAAATATTCGTCGGGTTTAAAAGTAACTGATTATAATGAAGAAATCTTGTGTTTACTTAAGTAAACATAAGAAGAAATGTAAGAAGAAAATCATAATTTCAACACGTTTTAAATCTCCTTGAATGGTTTCTTGTCATATCATCTCTCGATCAGCATACCGAACATTTCTTCCTTATCAAAACTTGTTCTTATACTTTAAGACAACATCAGAAGAGGCTTCTTCTTCTTCTGTTTTCTCCTTTGTCTCAAAAGAGCCAAGAAATATCTGGAGTAATTGGAAAATCAAATGCTGCAACAGTACCAACAACAACTAAGACCCTAACATGTCAACACATGGTATGGAGGATAGCATTAAGCAAGAAACAAAATGTTTCCCTTTTGGGAAACAATGAATTTGGGACATCGTCAATCGAAAATTTCAATTTTGTTTCATCAAGAGAAGGAACGTCAAATTTTCAATTAGAAAGGCAACATTTTTGAACGGCACTCTTCTTAAAATGTGGATAGAAAGGAGGGGCGTAATAAAATACTACTCTGGCTACCTGATCTTACACTGAAGATGATTCCACAACACCCTTTTCCTTGATCATTCTAAGTGATCACACAACGCCATCATCATTTTATAACTCCCCCTTTTCAAAACATCCATAAAAAACTAACGTAGGTTTTCAGCAAAATGGGCGTGAAGCAAATCCGAAATCCCAAAACGCCAAAACCCAAGAACCCCAACGCCAAAATCATCATGTTCGGTTGCGGTCCGGCGTCGTTGTCTTGCGCCACGTTCCTCGGCCGCCTAGGATACGAAAACGTCACCATCTACGAGAAGAACACCTACGTCGGCGGCTTGAGCACCTCGGAAATTCCCCAGTACCGTCTTCCAAAGAGCGTGGTCGATTTCGAAGCGAAGCTGGTTGAAGACCTGGGCGTCAAGATCGAGAAGGAGAGGTCGCTGTCCACCAAAGATCTCACCATCGAAAAAGTGCTTCGGGACGAGGCGGACGCCGTTTTCTTGGGCATCGGTTTACCGGAGCCCAAAACGGATAAGGTCTTCGAGAAATTAACGACCGAGCAAGGATTTTACACTTCGAAGTCCTTTCTGCCGAAGGTGAGCGAGGCGAGCAAACCGAACATGTGCGGGTGCAAGAAATCTACTGAACCCACGCTACCAAAACTTCATGGAATCGTGGTCGTTATCGGTAAGTCTTGCTCATGGCCAACTTCCTCCCTCTCGTGAAATTGTTAATCTTGCTTCATCTTCTAGGAGCTGGGGATACGGCTTTCGATTGTGCGACATCAGCACTAAGGTGCGGAGCCAAGAAGGTGTTTGTCGTCTTCAGGCAAGGCTTCACCAACATCAAGGCGGTCCCAGAAGAAGTGACCCTGGCCATCGAAGAAAAGTGCGAGCTGATGGGATTTTTGTTGCCTCACAGCGTCGACGTGAAAGGCGGTAAGATCAAGTCGATTACGCTCGCAAGACATCAGCAAGGGGACGACGGAAAGTGGGCGGTGGATAGGGAACAACTGACGACGCTCAAGACCAACTTCATCATCACGGCTTTTGGTTCGAGGATTCAGGATAATACTCGTAAGGAGAAGATCTTCAGCGTTTCCATTTTTCATATAGTAATAATTGGTTAATATTTTCAGTTGTCGACGCCATGAAACCCTTAGAACTCCATCCCCAAAGCAACCTTCCTAAAGTCGATGCAAAAACAATGCAAACGTCGCATCCAAAGGTTTGGTGTGGCGGGGACGTGGCGGGAGTTGCCGAAACTACTGTAGAATCCGTGAACGATGGAAAAACCGCCGCTTGGTACATCCACGCTGCCCTGGAAGGGTTGCCGAAAGACGCGAAACCCCAACTACCACTCTTCCACACCGCGATTGACGAGGTGGACATCTCAGTCGAAATGTGCGGCATTAAATTCGAAAATCCGTTCGGACTGGCGTCAGCACCTCCAACCACCAGCTTACCAATGATCAGGAGAGCGTTCGAACAGGGCTGGGGTTTCGTCGTGACCAAAACTTTCTCTTTGGAAAAAGATTTGGTGACCAACGTTTCTCCGAGAATCGTTCGAGGAACGACTTCCGGTGAAAACTACGGGCCGCAACAAGGTTCCTTTTTGAACATCGAGCTGATTTCCGAGAAACACGAAAGTTATTGGTTGAAGGGAATAACTGAGTTGAAAAAGGATTTTCCCGAGAAGATCATCATAGCCAGCATAATGTGTGGCTATAACGAAGCAGATTGGAAGGAATTGGCCCAAAAGGCGACCAAGAGCGGAGCTGATGCGCTGGAATGTAACCTTTCGTGTCCTCATGGTATGGGCGAATCGGGTATGGGCTTGGCCTGTGGGCAGAAAGCTGAATTGGTCGAAGGGATCGCCAAATGGATTAGATCAGTTGTGGAAATACCTTTCTTCATCAAATTAACACCAAACATTACCGACGTAGTTGAATTAGCACAGGCGGCCAAAACAGGTGGTGCTTGGGGCGTCTCCACCATAAACACCATTTCGGGCTTGATGAACGTGACGCCCAAAGGCGAGCCATGGCCTGCAGTGGGCACCGGTAAACTTACCACCTATGGCGGCGTGAGCGGTAACGCTACAAGACCAGTTGGATTGAGAGCTGTATCCGCTATTTCTAATGCAATTAGAGGTTTCCCGATATTAGGTTAGAAAATTCGATTTGAATTTATAATAAAACAAAGTTGTGATTTTGGTTTCAACGCAGGTATCGGTGGAATAGATTCAGCTGACGTCGCCATGCAATACCTGCAGTGCGGAGCAACAGTTCTTCAAGTATGCAGTGCGGTCCAAAATCAAGATTTCACCCTGATCAACGATTATTGTATCGGTCTTAAAGCCCTGTTGTATTTGGACGGGCGTCTGTCAGATTGGACGGGACAGAGTCCACCGACAATTAAGCACCAAAAGGGAAAGTACATCGAGAGCATTTTCGACAAAGATGGAAGGGTAATGTAGTATTTTAAAGCTATCAATAAGATGCCCAACCCAAACAATTTGAAATATCAAACTTTAAACCCCCCTCCAAGATTTAACTTTTTGTTTTACGTTATGAACTAATATAACACATGAGTGTTATATCAGTGTCACACAAGGTTGGTGGTATTTGCAGGATATAGAGATTAAGGTACGGGCAATTCATTGAGGTAGGTCTCGACTTTCACTAAAATCATTTCACATCGTAAATAAATAAAATTGCGAGGAAAACACGTGGAAGACATCGATACTGCTGGCGGGATCTATCGGCGGGCAGCAAAACAGTCTTTAAAAAGACTGAGTGCGAAAGAAATATAATTTACAGAGTAAAAGAAATCACTTTAATTGTGCATTGTGTAATTCAAAAAACATTCGATGCGCAGCTATAATTGGTTCGTCCTGCGATACTTTTAGCTCTCTTTCTAAATCTTATAATGTTGCTGATAGCAATTGGCACAAATTTGACAAATTTGGCACTTTCTCCCGTAGCAGACAGAGTTTGTCCGTGATGATGGTACTAAGGGTTAAAAATCTAAATTTAGTTTCTAAACATACTGATTAGTAAAAATCATTACCCTCCCTTAATAATTACAACATAACATCATACAACCTTTATTCAGATTTAAACATAAAATTCCACTTTCTGATACTTGACGAATATATTTCAAAAGCCAAATTCCTCAATAAAATCACACTTAAATAACTAACAAACACATAAGGAAAATAGAATTATTAAAATCTAAACAAATCCCAAATAGACTATTTGAAAGCACATAAATATGCTCCGTACAAAGAAATCAACTTTCCAAAGTTGACAATAGAAATTGAAGCAGCCATCAAAGACCATCCAGAAGAAGAGGAAATCAAGAAACAAATTATTACAACCATTAGAAAAGAAAAAAACCTACATAGTCAAAATAAAAAGTCAAGAATACATGAAGATCAAGAAAACATCACACTACGGAACCTACAAAAAAGATAAAAGAAGAAAACATCATAGTTGCAACAGGTGATAAAAACGCTGCTATAATTCTAATGAATAACGTAGATTACATTCAAAAAAACAGAACAATTTATACAATAAAATTACTTAGTAGAGGTAAAGAAAAACCCTAATCTAACTTTTCACTGTAATTTCAAAAAAATCATAAAAAATACTTCAGAAACTTTACATAAATAAAATTTCAATCCTAAAAAAGAATTACCTATGAACCCAATAATTCCTAAGCTACATTCACTCCCCAAAATACACGAAAATGGCATTCCAATTAGACCAATTTTAATCTCCACTAATTCTAGTTCATACTTTGTTTCTAAATTCTTAGTCAATTTTTTCAAAAATATAATTAAATATACTATAAAAAATCGTTGTAATTTATTTTATAACATCCACAATTTAGAATTAGAGAATAATCAACTGAATTTTTTTAGATGTCACTTTAATAACATCGAAATTTATAGGAAACCTACACAAACCAACGCTATTATCCCATTTTTAATTCTTTTCATGACCCAACAATTAAAAAGTCAACTTTCATTTCTTATATATACAGACTAAAAAATACTCCTCTCGGTTTTAATAACATGAAAAAAGAGTTAAACATTATACAACAAATTTCTTCTAACAATGGTTACGATATCCACTATTTTAATAATATATTTCAAAAATACAATGTCAGACATCATAAACCATACAACACTACTACATATAGAAGATAAACCTAAACCAATTTATAGAGCCATCACTTACCAAAGCAAAATCAGTAACAAAATTAAAAACATTGCTAATAAATTCAAGATTTCACTTGCCCTTAAAACAAACCATAATCTAAAAAACATACTCAACAATAGTAAATCTCCTATCAAATTACTAGAAAAAAATGGTGTATACACCCTTACATGTGAAACTTGCAATGCTACATACATAGGAGAGACCGGCAGAAAAATCGAAATTAGAGTCAAAGAACACCTCAAAATCAAAATCATTCATCAACTGAATAAAAGGTACTTAATGGAATTATTCGAAAGCTATGAAATAGATTCATTTAGAAAAAAACACTCACGAACCTTACTACTTAATGATCAATTGGAGAACATTATTCCACATATTTACCATTCCCTCAGACACCAGTTTAATAAGAAAAAAAAATTATATTATTTTATTTTTCTACTTTATATTAATTTTAATACTATTTCATTTTATTTTCGTACTTATTATTAATTAATCAATTTCCCAATTATTCTAAACTTATAATTTTCATTATTTTTTACTCCGTTTCGGCCTTTTGTATTTGGTTACATTCTTTTCATTTTTACTAATTAACGATTGAAGTTTCTCATTAACTCCATAATTTTATAGAGTAATTTATAACTCGCTATTTTATTATATTAAAAACATTAACTTTCTAAAATTACTTAATATAATTCTTCAATTTAATAATTCATATAAATGTCTATCTAATCTATAAATATTCAAAATCATATAACTTATAATCATAATTCTTACAATATAACTACTGCGTGTCCGCAAATGAACGTAGGCTATTTAAGTTGGTATTTCCACAGTTACTTCAAGTTCTGTTGGGAACTCTGCCATTTGACATGTCAATGTTGATAAGTACTTACTATTGTTCATAGTTGTAGTGTCTGTAAATTTGTTTTCTTGCTTTATTTCGTTTTGTACTTTCAAACAGCACTTATCAGAAAAAATTGGTGAATATTATACAGATTAATACAGAACTCCACTGATTGAAATTTTTTTGACAAGTAGTGACGCCAAATGTCTAAAACTTAACTCCGGATTACCAACTTAAATAGCGTACGTTCATTTGCGGACACCCAGTATATAATTTTTAAACTCTAATTTTAAATTCAAATTCCAAATTATTCGAGCGCATATTCCTACGTACTTTCATATAAAACATATTCGACCGGTTTTCCGTTTAATACTGCAAACCTAGCCGTCAGCAAGGCAAGCATGTCTTTTAGTAATAATCTAATTTTTATTTTAAGTAACTTCAAATGTGTTATCGTCTAATTAAACTTCTTCGATGTGCAATACAACCAATCAGGATTAACATTCCAACGTTAGCATAGTTCGTAGAGGTGCAGAACGTAAGTTACACTTAACCCAATGTTTACAATAATTGAACACGTGATTTTAATTATAGTTTATAGTGATACTTTTGTCATCAAAAAGTCCATGTTTGTCCATGATGATGGTACTAATACCGAAACCGGTGGACGAATAAAAGTGTTAAAAATCTAAATTAAGTTTCTAAACATACTGATTAGTAAAAATCATTACTCTCCTTCCTTCCTTGGAATTGTTTATTAAATGTTTTAAGTTATTTTTCCTGTTACCCGTAAAGTTTCTAATAGATATATTGTCTGTCCTATAAGCTTATGTAGGGTTACGAACATTGCGACGATGATGATCCCAAGAAAAATAGTTTTCGCGTGGAGAAAAAGTTGGGTGTGGAAAAAAATCATATGCAGAACATAACATAGACTACTTTTTCAAATTTCAAAAATTTCAAATTGTTTTTGTACTTGATGATTTAAATGTAAAAACAAGATAAAATTTTAAGCTCTAATTTTACATTTGTTGAAATTAGAGCATACAATTTTATAAAATTGCTGAACTTAGTACCTTCAGTTACTTGATTTTCATATGTTACAACAGAAATGACCACAATACTAAAATGTAATAACTACTCTTTGAAAATTACAAATTTTATTAAACAAATTAAATATTTAGTGACATATTTTCATAACATATTTTTTACACAAAACTAAGCATTAATTTCTAAAAGTTAAGTATTTTTTGTATATGAAGCAAGTGTTCTAGCTTCAGGAGTAGTTACTTTGATCGCTTTGGCTAAAAAGTTTTAGTGAAGCACGAATTTTGCTGAAAATTTGTCCTGTAACCTAGATTGCAATTTTTCCTTAATATTAAACATAACGTCATGCAATTCAGTTGAAGTTATGCCACGTTTCTCTAAAATAAATATTGATTCGCACTAACATTGAGAAAAATGAAATGCAATATAAATCAATCATCTTCCATTTCGCAATCCTGCGTTTTAATAATTTTCCAGATAAACTTATCACAGCTTTCTTCTCTTTGATTAAAAAATATTGCTTCCTGTGATTTTCTTCATATTTTTTCATGAATTTTCCTATGTTTTAAATAGGAATAACACCAGTCTAGTAACTTTTGAGCCAGACAAGACAGAGATATCAAACAATATACGTTTATTCGCGTCATAGCCACCATCGAAATTGGCATTATCGAAATGATGTACATGAACGGAAATGTTCAAATCCATCCGCGCTATTGCAACTGTTTTCATTTCAAAGATAAACGTCAAAATTGCCAATTTTTAAACGCTCAAAAACGTGCAATGAGTGTAGTGAAAGTTAAGAATCCATCTACACCGATATTTCTTTTTCAGCCAAATTGTCAGTGCCAGATTTCCGTACAAATAAATAAATATACTCCTACAAGATTAGCTCGCATTACAGTATACTAGAAACAAACGTCACAGCAAAGTAACAGCATTTATCGATTTTTCTTTTAGGTTGAGTACAACGAAACTTCTAATGAGTTTTTAAGAAGTTGGAACTTTCAGCCAAATATTTAGTTAGGGCCGTTCTGCAGATCAGATTTCCGTATAAATAAATATATACAAGATTATAATAACAAGATTATTTAATTAGATTATTATTAGGTATATCGATAGGAATAGTGTTTTTAGTTAGGTCATTTTTGATTAGTCCACTTCCGGCAGAAATCGCAAATAACGAAGAAAAATAATAGAACTACATATTAAAGATAAACCCTTACTATGGAGAAAACTTACTAAAGTTAAACTATATTATTTGATTACATAATAAGAAAATATCTGTTTTAAAAATATTTGCCACTTTTCCAATGTGGATTAGCGACCGAAATAATTGAGATATTCTGCATGTTTGAGAGCTAATATTAGCTTTCAAATCATAAATCTGAAAAAAGCTTTATTGACACACTGTTAGGCCATACAATTAATTTTAGAAAAAGTTGCACAACATCGGAATTTTCTGAATCTTTAACAGCTAATTCTATAGGCAATTTGAATGAATTCTGGAACTGAATTCTGCTGAATTGCATCCAAGTACCTTTCAAAGCTGATCAAAACAGATCATTTTATTGGAACTTAAATCACACTATATACATCCAATAGCTTATTTTTCCATTGTTAACAAAATACTTTAAATTGTAGAAATTGCCACACTTCGGTCACTTCAAGGTACAACGTGAAGAATTGCTCGCAAAGTTGCGCAAACAAGCCCCAATAACCAATAACTGCCAACCGCACAACGGAACAGACTTACGAGCACAACCGAAAATGCCAGAACCTACGGTTCTGAAAGTCCAGGAGGTGATCGGCAGAGCCTTGCCGAGGATTGGGGCCTACAAATCCTTGGACAACAAGAAACAAGTGGTGGCCCTCATAGACGACGTAAGCAATATGCCTTCGACAACTTTTCCTTTCTCTTTATTGAAACAAATTCTTGCATTTTAGGATATGTGCATCAATTGTGGTAAGTGTTATATGGCTTGCAACGATTCAGGGTACCAAGCAATCAGGTTCGATGCTGTAACGCATATACCGACGGTGACAGATGACTGTACCGGATGTACCATGTGCCTGTCAGTGTGCCCTATAATAGACTGCATATCGTGAGTTGCTTCAAAGTAGTTCTTGTTCAAATGGCTTTTAACTGATGGATTTTTTTTTTCAGAATGGTTTCAAAATCCATACCACACGTAGTCAAACGAGGTATTCAACCGAAGGTCGCTAGTGGGAAGTAGAATATTGTGGAAGATGTAGCCTAAATACAATAGCTTGTTACCAACATAGTCGTATTATTTTAAGCATTGAAATTTTTGCTTTATGTCATAAAGCAATCAGCCAAGAAATTAATTCACCAAATATTAATATATTAAACATTTTCTTTCTATATATTCTTTCTATATTCTTTCTACTTTGTTGATTCGTTTCTTTACAATATATTTGTTTTTGTCTACTAATATTTGTACCTTGATTTTATCTTATAGTGCTTTATATTTTATATTCTAGGTATATTTCATGTCTATTTCTTCAAATATCGCTTAAAATATTAACACCTTAGATCTCTTAGTATTTTCATGTACTGATTTTTATATACTTTGCTGTTGTTGTTAACTTTAAATAACTGTTTTTAAATCAATAATAATTAGTAATATGCAGTTACTGTTGATTTTAAATCTTCACTAAAGTTCATTAACAATTTGAAGTAATTTGAATTATTTATGAACTGTACATTATCAGTGTAACAACAAAAGATATATACAAAATCAGCATGAAACTGAGAGAGATTTTTGACATTTTACTGGAAGGTTGAAGAAATAGATTCATATCTATTTAATTTATTTAATAAGAAATCAACGCCAAATGATTACAGCGCCATCTCTGATCGGGAACCAGCAGCCGTATTCCCCATCCCTACGTAACCATCAACACGGAGTTAGGGGTAAGCAGCATCAAACATTTCGGGTTTGATGCCGTCTACCCCCTGGAATAGACGGCATCAAACTGAAAATGTAAACAAAAAAGTTTTTGCTGGTGAGTTGTGCTAGTCCTGACATCTCTGAATGTCATTCCGAAATATATTCAGAGTTCTGTAGGTATGTAATATTTTTTAAAAATAATACCATAATTTTCTTCAGTTATAAATTGCTTTGTTAAAAATTGCATAAATGATTGTTATAACATGATGTAAACATGTAAACACGATTTAAACAGAATACTGCCAAGAGATGGTGCTTCAATGTTTGTACTTGACAGTACGTAACCTAACTTTTCAAAGCAAAACTTGTTCCCTGATTTCTTAAAATTTGTTGAAATGGGCAGAAGGTATTATTGTGATTATTGTGATAAAACCTTCATCGACGATTTAGAAGCAAGAAGGAAACATTTATCGAGCAGCCATCATATAAAACTTAGGAAATTACATTATGAAATGTACAGAGGTAGTATTTACTTTGATTACATTTTTTTCTTAAACAACACTGGGCTAGTAGCTAATTCTACCTCTTCAGTTTTCATCCAGAGGCTTTTAACGAAGGTGCTCCTAGTCTTTATTATAAATATTATGTGTTTGCCTGCCACACACACACCCGCAGTTATTTGCGTAACTGCTCTCTCAGGCGGAAAGAGGTGTTGCTTCTACCCAAGCGTCTGGCGTGATACGTCACAATAGAGGGCCCAGGGGGTGGATTCTACTGTGGGGTAGTGTGGGTTGCTGAAGACTACTGTCTTCGGAAATATTGAAACTATTTTTATTTTATATGCAGTTGTGTGTATTTTGTGAATTAATTTTTATGTCATTGGTTGCAGGATTTTGTTATTTATTATTTTTTATTGTTCATTTTTCTAATTGTTTATTTCATTATTTTATTTTATTTATTTTTCCTTTTAGTTGTTTACCCTTTATTTTGTATCGTTCTCTAATTTTAAGTCTTTGTTTCGTCTTTGCTTTATTTCTGTTTTGTCATAGCTTTGTCATTGTTTTGGGTTTGTTGTGTAATATTGCACAGTGTACATTAGTTGTATTTGATTCATACTATACTTCTTACAAAGAAACTTGATGGTGATACACACGGTGGCAACTTGCAAATTGTCCAATCAGAACGAAGAAATGCTATTGCTTCAATATCGCTGTTAATATTATCGGACAGTTGTTTCAGCCGGCAGTAGGGTTAAATCTGTAGTCTGATTGGTTGTTTAAAACGTTCTCACCATATCTGCCTTTATTCTGATGTACTATTGTACTATAGTATTCTGATGATAAAACTATTGAAATATAAATAAAGGTGTGTTAACAGTAAGTTCAAGTGTTCATCCACATTTACATCTACATATTTGTTTTTAAATGTCCATTAGAAGATGTTTAACCATTTGACTATTAGCCTGACGATGATTGACAATCAAAACAGGTATCTAGTACATGAGAATAAAGGCAAGTTAAAAAGAAGTTTTACGTTGTTTTTACAGATTTAGTGTCTACAATGGGAAGCAGTGTCCGAATCAATTATTTTAGGGGCAGAAATCATGACGAACAGTTCTCGTAGTGGTGAAAAATCATTTTGTGTAATTTTTGCTTAGCTTTAACATCGAATATCTAGCTCTGTGAAGTTAGCACCCTGAAGTGCGAATTTTTGAAAAAATCAGACGGCATTCGTTTGTCCATGATTTGACCACATTTGTCCACCTAAAATTTTGATTTGTTCACCCCAAAAAAAGTTATGGCCAAAACAAAAAAATTCACCCAGCACCCCCATGAACATTTTTCATAAATATTCAGGCGAGATATGCTTATGCACGATTTGACAACGTTTGTCCACGATTTGACCAGGCTTGCCCCCCCAAAATTTTCGTTTGTTCACCTCCCAAAGAAAAATTATGGCCAAATTAACAAATGCACTCACAACTTTTTCCACCCTGCTATAACAATGTCAGATCGGACAGACAATTTCTCCATGTTGGAAGATCTCGTGGCGGCGGTGTGATGATGGCTCTCAGAAGCAGCATTGGATTCACTGTGGTGGATACTTCAGTTGTTTCGGAGGTTGTGTCTTTGGTTGATTTCATCGTCTGTCTGTAGGATTACTCAGCCCATCAACATTTTACTTTGTTTGGTTTATGTGCCGCCGGATTTAAGGGTGTACTACCTTGATACATTTCTAGCCTCTTTCGAAAGTGTGCTAGCGGGTAATCAGGTTTTATTGCTTGTTCTGTAACATTCTTGAGTTAACCCAACATAATAATGTATTAAACTGTAACTCAAGACTTCTTGATCTGGTTTTCTCCAACGATAGATTCGAACTATCGGTTTCACATGTTACTCCTCCGCTAGTTAACTAGGCTGTTCATCATCCTGCTTTGGGTATTTCCTGTACTTTTTCGCAGAACAGGGTTCATCCATGTTTTCTGTTCTCTGATGTAAAAACATTTAATTACAAAAGGGCTGATTAAAGATTACTCTACGACCTGATCTTCTCTTGAATGTATAACGAATGTACAACAGGTGGTTGACGAAATTTACTGTCTGCTTTTTACCTGCATATCTGCTTCAGTACCTCTGGTCTATAAAAAGCAGAACCCCTAGATTTCCTATATGGTTCACTCCTTACATAAAGAAGATCTTAAAACACAAGGATTATAAATGCAAACAATGGCTTAGGAGCCGATCTACTGTGCACTTGGAAGAGTATAGGCATCTGCGGGCTACTGCGAAACTGCAGATTGTTACATCATGAGATGCATATATATGGCAGAGTGCAGGCAAATGTAAAGGGGAATCTGGCAGAGTTGTGGAATTATGTGAACCAGAAACGAGGCTCAACTAGGATTCCTGGATTCCTTAAGCGCGATGGTGATAGTCTGGATCATCCTGCCGTCATTGTTAATGCTTTTGCCCACATCTTCTCAAAGACTAATTATGTTTAGCATACGGGGAGTGATGTGGTTTTGCACAAACATTGATGATTCTTTCTCGGTGCTGCAAGTCACAGAGGATGAGCTGGTTTGTATTATGAAGGGACTACCTAACAGACTTACAATGGGAGTTGTCAGGATTGCTACAATGGGAGATGACAGGGAAGCTATGGTTGTTAAGAATTGTCGGTGTGTTCTTGGCAGGCCTTTGAAACATTATAAATTTAAGCACCTTTCCGGATAAGTGGAAGGTTGTCCGTCCGTATTGTGTTCCTGTTTACAAGAAAGGTGGTGACAGACTGGATATTTCCAATTATAAATCTGTGTCCTTGCTATCTAACTTCTCAAACATATTTGAAAAAGTGCTGCATTCTAATTGGATTTGTCTAAAGCCTTTGATTCGATCAATCATAGCCTCCTATTGGACAAGTTGAGCTGCTATGGTCTATCTGGACATACTTTAGAATTGATCCGATCTTATTTGTGTTGCAGGAGCAACTATGTGTTTTACAATGGCTTCAAATCGGATATCTTCTATACTGAGTCGGGGGTTCCGCAAGGACAGTACTCTGTCCCCTGCTATTTAATAATTAGCGGGGATCTAGGATGCCCAACGTATCACCACGCACACTACGAAAGGATGGTATGCTTACTGCTCCGACTGGTCTTGTTTCTCAACTGAAATTGTTATGAATATGTAGTGGTCAGTGCTTCATTGACTTTTACAAAATTGTTTGCAAATGAGAAAGCACATCCTGACAAATCCTTATGTAAATCCCTTGTTAAACTTTGAGGCTAATGCAGCCAATGTTAATACTGTTAAAAAAATCTACAAAAATTATGACATTGCTTTTAACTGATTTTTTCGTAATCACTCAAAATTAGGACTAACCCGATTAAATTTCAAAACTTTTTAAAATAAGAGACCCTACTACACATTTTCCAATTCCTTTGCTTATCAGAGCTTTTTGCAGTGATACCGAAATATGGGCCTAAAATGATGCTAATACAGATCATACAAAAAAGGTTTTTATGTTTCATGGGTTCTTTTGGTGTTGAATTAAAGATGAGAGTTCAGCATTATAGAAATGGGGGGAAATGGGGATATTTTACACACTATTATTAATGCTAAAATAAAGGCATACAAATATCCAACTACATTAGACTTTTTTGGATCTTTAATTCTTATTTTACTGGACTATATTTTGTTGCAGATTTAAGAACAGTTTTAACAGAAGAATCCGTCAAGTTGCCCTGCAGAAGATTTATGCAAAGTGGTATATGTCAGTTTGCTGGAAATTGCAAATACACCCATTATACAGTAGAAGAATTATGGAACATAAAACAGCAAAGTATGACAATGCTAAATAATGCTATAAGTGAACCCCCCTACAACGCAATTCAATGGTACCGCGTTGTATGAAAATTGCGTTATAAGAAACGCAATTGGTATATATAAGTCGGGTTAATTCATACCGCGTTACATAGAAACCACATAATCTTTGATATGGAAACGCTTTATGAGGAACTTGATGGTAATAAAATATACAGTGTACAAAACAATGAAATTACATTCTCGATTAATTCAAGTGTTTAATATGTGAACTATTTTCTAACAACAGCCAACTCTATGTTGAAATTCTAAAATAACATTTTCGATAGATTCTTGATTGAAACAGTAATCCTACATCGTTTCTGAATTTGCAGGGGAATTCGTTAATAACGGAAATTTAAAAATTGTGATGTATGTGCATGAGAAAACGGGAGTTCTCCATTATTTCAACGTTACCTTGGAGACTAACAATCTATGTAGGGAGACAATTAATCTAATTAAGCCACATAGTATAGAAATGTCGTAAGAGTGTTTAACGCATTTTTAGGAAGACCAACACAGTTTTTATACCGATTTATATGTATGCAGTGTTGTGAGAGTAGTGCATTGTAGGAGGTTTTACTATAAATAAAGTGTATAGCAAACACCTTATTCTATACATTAATACTAAAAATTTTCTTTGCAGTCGGGTACGAAGAATATGAAAAACAGTCAGCAAAACTTAGTGTGCCAGAAATACCTCCGCTACAGTCGTGGTTAGAGAAGTATTATACGAAGCATAACAAGGCAAAAGATGTTGAATTATCAGATGTTTTCTGGGCTTATCCTGAGGTTCTAGAGAGTCGGACAAATTTGCCTCCCTCTATTAAAAAATTTCAACCAGAACACTTCTTGGATTGTGATCTTGAAGAATGGGGTTCATAAAGTGTTTTTATTTGCTTACAATGTTACAAATATGAATATTTATGTGTATTTCTTTAATTTAATTAAGAAGATAAATAATAAAACATTTTGTTTTAGGTAATTATTTATTATTATCATATCTTTGAACAAAGCAGGATAACACTAAAATCAGTACAAATACGCAACTTAAAGTATAGATGTATAATATGTCGGTATAAAAGCTTACAATAAAGACCGCAGATTAGTTTAAAATTTGGAGTTAAGATACTTCATTGACAATACTTTACTTTTTGCAGTGAATTTCAACAACGTGCTATGTAATTGTGTTGAAGAAAGTTTGTTCAGAAAAAAATGCTTGTTAAACATTTATATAAAAATAAGATTATACACATATATAATTTTTTCAATATTGCTACGTAATCAGTAGATACGTGTATTATATTTGTCATATCTGTATGTACAAAATAGGTGATGAGTTATGTTAGGAGAACGAAGGTATAAACATAAATTGAATGCATTTTTTTTGGCATGAGAAGCCAAAATGTTTTCTTAATTGACTGCTATGGTATTAGAAAACCAATCAAATTATATTTAAATTTTGTATACTTTGATAAAGTCTATTTGTATTAATATAGTGTTAGAAAATGGGGGGCTCTCCCTATGCGGGTAGGTAAGTACGTGCTTGGACACTTTGGACTGGTGCAAATTTATAGTATCGACACTAAGCTAAAATATATGAATTATTGGTAACGGATATTTAAATAGTACCCTCTCTCCACATCGTATCATATAAGTCCTATATATACGATCTCAATGGCAGCTCTACGGTTTACTCTTCGAATATTCGCACGGGTATGATAAAGTTGACAAATGAATTGCCAGTACTTCTAGAAAGGTATTAGAAAATCACAAATATATGCATGTGGGTTTCTCGAGGAGACGACCAAGTGATTACAAGAGTAGGGAATCCTCTTCTTTCGAAGGGAACGCTGCTTACTCATCCTTGTACTTCATGTGAGTCATGAACGTTGCCTGAATCTTCGTGGCTGCTTTGTTCAGCTCTGGATCAGCTAAATCTATGTCAAAGTCCTCTTCCTCCTCCTGAATACAAAATACGAATTTATAGTGCAGCTTTGAGTAATAAAAAATCAAATCAGGGTGCTTGAAATTACGGCATAACCATTGTAACTGATTGGAAAAGTTGACAAAGAACCCTGCATCAAATAGATACAATTTCGGGCGTCAGGAAAATCGTTCAATATGAATTTGATAAATATTATAGAAATATATCTCCTGTCCAATTAGAATTGATGCTCGCTATAGGCTCATATTAGGTGTAAAATTACTGAAACAAATCAAATACTTGTAAGAACTTTATTGAGAGATATATCGAAATGCTCTCTTTGCAACTCTTCTTTCTAATGAGAAGACTAACGGGAAAAACAAATGTAATTCAAGCGAACTAGTTTTCAAGGTTCAAGTAGTCAATGTTACCTACCTAGTCAATGTTTATGATTGGAATTAATGTACGTTTGTTATTTTATATTTTTTTACATAGCACTGTACAGGCTATTCCAAGAAACCGGCTCCCTATTACTAACTTGTTTGTTATTATAATTCCGATCTTCCTTAAATTGACAAAATCTCTGTACTTTCCCTGCTTATTACAAGTAATTTTAAAAAAATGCACATGTAATAAGCAAGAAAAAACGCCTTAAAAAAGTTTTATTGACGAATATAATGAAAGTGAATTGGTTTCTGAGCGTAAAAGTATTAATAAGTTAGTATCGAAAAATTACAAATAGCCGGGATATTTATATTTCAATATTTAAGTACGTGGAAGACTGAGCTCGCTCGGGGGATAAAAACACAAAAAACCATGGTTTCCACCCCTAACAGAGCTTGCCGGTCTCTTAGTTTTGGCAGTGCCATCGTGTGGTGAAATGTAATATACTAACAGACCGAGCTGGGTTCGTTTGACCAGCTCCATATAAATGACCTGGGGAATACATACATACATACAAGGTTAGCGCTTGTATCGAACCCCGCTCCGGGGCACTATTTTTCTTCATTCAATTTCCTTAAAAATTACTACCATTAGGTTAAATGTAAATAATTATAATATCACGGAGTGCGTCCTAATCCAGTTTCCATCGTTACTTCAACGTGGCTGGAACGTTTGCATACTCTGACGTATGGACGTCGGACGCATGACGTACTTTGACAAATAAACATGAATGTAGAAATGTGTTTCCAACGAGCGGTGTTCAATTCGAGTCCTCGGGTAGCTCAGTGGCAGAGCA
>JAWQRJ010000991.1:0-17469 GCA_033557515.1 Diorygopyx duplodentatus
ATTTTAAACAATATTTTTTAATAAATTTATAAAACATTTAGGTTCATTTAATTACCGTTACCCTAAAAATAAATAAACCCCGTCAAGTTTTTGAACTACCATGTAATACATTTTAAAAAACCCTAAATATTTTGTATTTCACTTTTTTTTCCAGCTATCTTAGTTTAGAAAATAATCGACCATTTCCATACATAAAAGCGACCGTGTATAGTAATAGTTTAATGAGAGATAGAGACTGTCCATTCTCCAATAAAAAAACAAATAATAGGTATTGAAATGCAGATTTCACCATAAAATTGCGTAGACTTCTGTTTTAAATCCAGTGAAAGATGAAAATGGCAAATGATGAAAATAAAGGAGTAATTAAAATTTGTTCGGGAAGCTCTTCGGATAATTGTACCAAATTATCCGCGAATTTTAGCGATAATTTGAACTAGACGTGATTTGCGAACTTCAAATGACATGAGCAGATAATAAAATCGATCACCTTTTCACCAAAAAAAAGTGCATAGATTGTAAATTATCTCAAATCTCTGCAGATATAAATTCACGGTGCGATCGCAAATTTTTATCTGCGTCACACAGAGAGCGACAAAAAAGGGAAACATACGCAAGGGGTGAATTACTGTAACTCACGGCAGGTTCACGTTTTCCCATTTTTATGTTTGGCATCCAACCCTTCCCGAACACTGTTCGAGTAGCGAAACAAGTGCGCAATGCCGCTTTCATTTGTCACGCAAACAGACACACTGATAAACGCATTCGACAGGAGAGAGCAAAAACTGGATGAAATCGCAGTACAGCAGCGAAACAAATAGTGTTCGAACTTTTTGGCATTTTTGTACGGAACGTGGACGGGATTGAATAGCTAATGTCTACGTTGCAAATAAGTGTCATTGGACAGAGATCGAAAGGTCGTTTTAGTACTAACTATAGAAACCACACAAATATTACTCAAAGGCATTTTAGCAGTTTCTTACACCAAACCATAATAATATAAGTATTGATAACAAGCTCTATTTATCTGTATTCATTTATTACTGATTTCTTTGCTGAAGGGAAAATGTTGTTTTTTTAAACATTTCAATTTTTATTAATATTTTTATGCAGAATATAAATGAATGATTCATGTGCCAAACTTTTGAAAAGGTTAAGCTGAAAAGTTCGAGTAACTTATCCTAATGTACTTCCTAAAGGAGGTAAGTTTAGCGTAAATACGTTGCTCTAAAATATTATCAAGTTAAATTGGACCGGCGTTACGATATCCATAAAACTCCAGGTCACAAAATTTATACATTGTTTCACCATAAGAGGATAACTTTCGCAAAATCAAAGATATATTAAATCTGCACCACGAGAAAGTGAATATCTAGAAGTGAGTTTTCGTCGGTTGACTTCTCCAGAAAAAAATTGCGAAGCCAAGAGTGCACCAGAATTTCTTCGAAATTGGCCATATTAGGATTGTTATCAAATAAAAATTAAGTAAAATATGTCAGAACTCAAAATATTTCACTATGTGTAAGCCCAATGCTAGTACTAGATAAAACAAAGTTTTCGTCGGTCGAATTTGCATATGATTATCTAGCAGTTACGCCAATTATCTAACAGCTTGGTAAACATCTTGTCTTTCTAAGACTTTCTTTATGAATTTGATTGGAAAAAGAAGAGAAGCTCTTACTAGTTCTGAGAATATGTTGTAGTGCGTTCTGCATAAGAATTGAGTGTTTTATGGTTTATTTTCATTTTAAGGCTTTGACGCTTCTCTCTGAATCACATTTTCAAACCATAACATTATACACTATTATCTGACCAGTTACATGGTCAGTTACTGGTAACATTTGTTTATTAACACAGCAGAACAGTCAAACCAGCCATAATTAGAAAAACAATCTAATCTGTAAACTTGTCCACTATTCGCGGTATTTGTTAAGTTCTATATTCGTTAAACGATAAGGAATCTAAACAATGCCAACACGACGAGCGATTACTCGTCCAAACATTTAAGCCGTTAACGACAACAAGCGACAAAACAACTTGCGCACTCGACCTATCGGCGGCGTATTCCTCAACATTCCGTTTGTTTGCCGCAGAATCGTCATCGGACGAAGACAGCATAGTCAACGAGGAGACCGTCGAGAGCACACCGGAGAGGGAAAAAGTGAGGGACAGGAGCACTCCGCAGATGTTGCCCCCGCCCCCGCTGTCCGACACCAGCAGTACCGGATCGCCCCCGTCTTCGCAGCCGATGCACCACAGGCCGAGGATGCCGCCGCCTCCGATGTACACCAACTGGGATCACAGACACCGCACGGAGATCACCGAGATCAGTGACGTCATGCAAAACTTGAGGCCTTGTAAGTTGTTCTTATTAATGACGTTACATGCGTTTGTGTACATTGAAAGTGGTCAGAATGTTTAGACCATTAATATTGATCTAAATTCTCAAAACTAAGTTCTTAACAATCTAATGTCTTAAGGGTCTAACGTTCACCCAATGGTTAATATTCTATTAATTTCAGAACAGATACCAATAATGTAAGCAACTAATTTAATGGTCTTTTTGTAATTCTTTTGTTTCGTTATTATGTACGGGCATTGGTTCTGAACAGATTACACTCGGTTATTTTCATAATTCCCACACTTTCCACCTAATTTGAGAAGTACAAACTGTAACTTGATCGAAATGGTTGCCTTTTTAATCTAAATTAATGTTATCAAAGTCAAACTTCTTCTCTGTGGGAGTCCATGAAGGGAACACTCCTAGTGGTCTAATTTTTTGATGATGAATTGGATTCTGTGATGGAATTGGTTAAACTTATTCAAAGTAGTATCCTCATGCGAGATAAGAACCGCACATATCCGATCATCATAATATTTATACATGAAAGGTAGTTAGTAAATGGAATATCCTGGATACAACTTGTTTGACAATTTGTCCATTGTCATGATAGCCAAGATGGGGCTTGGTGGATTACCCATGGGGGTACAACATTTTGGTTAGAAAATTTTTCCTTCGAAAGAGAATGTGGTGCGAAGGTTCTTGCAATCACTATAAAGGTGTCTTCATCTATGGTGGTGTTGGATTGTATTAAGTTCCAGCTGGTGGAGATGATCTCCTTCAACAACCTTCATTGGTGTAAAAAGATCTAACGTCCAGAGAGATTAACTTATACCCATTGGGCAGAACTTCAATGTTGCCCTTTGGATGTGCCGTTTTCTTCGCAAACTCAAAGGAATCCTTTTGTGGTTTTGGTCATAGCGGTGGCCTCTGGCTTCGACTTTCTCAACTCTAATGTATTTGTAGGCGTTATTTATTTACTATATTGTGCTTAAAATTAATTTTTTTATGTTTTCGCAATTAACAGAGACATTCATTGTTGCCAGTGTAAAAGTAAAAAGTGAAAATGTAGCGGTGCTACAATTTTTTTCGTAGTTACTTAGAGTTCTACACTACTACCTAAGTAAATATATCGTTTAACTTTCGAAGTACTTCTTTCACCATTCCCTTCATCGGAAAGGTCAGTATCCCCCGTTTTGACACAAAATTACCATTAATTTTTATAGGATGTGGGGCCCCATTGAGGCCCCATTGGGCCCCTTGTACTGCCCCTTATTACAAGGCATCCAAGTCCAAGCCTGATGTTAGCGTCATATGGGAGGATGTCATCGCAGCTTTTTGTACTATACTTGTTTTAACGACAACCAGACGAGTTTCACGACAACCAGAGGTGACTGGTTGCTGGGTCCAACGGCTGATACCGTGCCCTCTGAAGCACGTTGGGGTAGGAGATAACTCAGGGCATCTGGATTATGATTTCGACGTCTTGGTATACTTGATATACAAATCAATTCAACCAAAATTATTCATCAGTCAATGCCTCACCATTGCTCACTCCGTATATATGGTTTTTAACTGGAAATGTGTTAAAGTAAACTTTTTTCCGACAATCTATAAAAACATCTTTTTAATAGTTGCTTTTAAAAAGATTTCTCTAATTTAAATTTCAAATGCGGGTGTTTTAACAATGAAATATTTGAATTTAGGTATAGTCACATGAACAATTCTATTATTGATTATTTCATTTCCTATATTGTATATATTTTGTCCATCATAAAATGTGCTGCAATAAATATAATTGGCGGGTTTAAACGATATACGCAGTATTTTCGCTGCAATATGTTCAGAATTTCATATATTTTCAGAATATGTATAAATACTCGTATATAAAATTATTATACTATCAGAATATGTATATTCTGGCCGCCGCTTTATTGATTTTTACGTAGGTGTTTGCGTAAAAGCACATCCCGATAAATCCTTATGCAAATCATTTGATTTACAGAAACTGTATACCTTGAAACTCGTGCGGTGCGTATTAATATTATTCAAAAGATCTAAAAAAACATTTATTACTTTTAAGAGATAAGGAAAAAAATTAGGAACAACCAAATTTATAAAACTTCTATACAAACATTTTGACAAGTGTAGAGCCATAATATAGGATACACTAGCCGGTGGAACATATTCCCGTTTTCTTCTAGAAAATCTATTAGAGATGTCTATATAGATTTCCAAAGGTCTGTGTTTTGTTCAGGTAAAATTTTGTTCACATTTCGCGCCACATTGGCAAATTAGGCAAATAAGTTATACGGTACACTTAGTCTATACTTGAATGTTTCTAATTAGATCCAAATTGCCAATCATCAATTTTGATAATGTTTTTTTTCTTCCTGTTACTGGTTGAATCTTTTCAGTATTTTTTAAAAAATAATTTGGATATTATTGGTGTAGGCTTTACCTCGTTTGTATTTTTTGTATCTCACGTTTTAACTGTTTGTAAAACATTTTTGTCTATTACATCTTTGGTTTGTTGTTTTCTTTTTTTAATTCTTCATTTTTTGTCTTTTATTAACTCTCTTAACTTCTCAATTGGATAGTTATTGCCTACAATTCTGTTTGTGACATGTTTGGTGTCATTCCAGACTGCATTCTACATTTCTTTAATAAAGTTTTCAGCTTCCACTTCTAGTTGCTGTATACTTTTCAGCTGGACGTTTAACTTGATGAACATGTTTTTTAATTCAAGCCTGAAACTTTCTCAGTCAGTTGACTTATTGGTTAACTAATCAGTTTTATCAAAATATCACCTCCTCTGGCTTGATCCTGTGAACGTTGGATCTTATGTAAGGTTGATTTGTGTATCTCAGTCGACGAAGCCAATTTGTTAAGTGTATCTTGTAAGAGGTGAAGCTTTTTAGAAGTACGTACTTCTTGCGGTTCTTGTAGATTCCCAACCGCCAGACGTGACCCACAACACGGCGCAAGGCGGCCGCCGACCCACGGCTGCCGACAGGGTCCAAAGGTACGCGTCCTCAACATCCGACGACACGATCAGCACGGGTACCGGAAGGTGGAAGGTGTCCGCGAAGATCCAACAGCTGCTGAACACGCTGAAGAGGCCCAAGAGGAGACCACTGCCAGAATTTTACGAAGACGACGACATCGAGCTAGAGATTGCAGCGAATCCAAAGGATCCCAATGCTCCAAAACCCGAAGGTAAGTGACCAACAAATAAAGTAAGGCTTAAATATTAGGCTTAATTAAATATGCTTAGGATTTCACTTCTCCACCATAGGAATACAAGTTTGTGCATCTTTATTATGGACGTGTTAAAGAGTCCTACGTGTTTTCTGTTTGTTATAAAATCATCTTTGATGTAATGAGACAAAAACATTCCTGCAACTGCGAAATTACAGATTAAAAAAAGTTACTATTATTTCATGAACCTATTTCATGAAAAATTTCAAATACATACTTTGCTCCATTGAGCTGTGGCGGATGTTCCACTGGGTCGGCCAAGTAGTTGCCGATGATGAAATTCTTGATCCAAATATAGATCCAAATATAGATGAAATTCTTGAAAGTTGTGATTTATTTCATGACCATTAATTGTCTGCAACGTGTACCAAAAGACACCTAAGGTGTAGCAATTCTTCTATTTAATTATATTTTTCAAGTCCTTTCAAGTCACAAATTGTCATTACATTCAAGGTATAATATCACTTATGCAAAACTTTAACATTACAAGATTTAATATACAGGTATCCCTGCTTTCGAAAACCCGGAAATGTGTTTAAAATCCCATCGCGTCCCATCTAATAAATCTTATACTATTTAACGAGCAATTCTTGTATTGTATTGTGTATTTTCTGATCTCGAAAACGGTTTTAATTTGCCGGCCGATATTTGCAGGATTCATAGAGTTGGAAGAGACAAGTCAATAATAATCGGTTTCAACTCAACTCAAATAAATAAAATAACTGGGCAAATACATGAAATTGTATAGACGGTATCAATCGGAGAACGCGGCTGCGGCGCTAGTTTGACCGTTGACCGCATCATGGCGCCACCAGTATTATAGGTACCAAAAATTATTTATAATGTACGGAAACTGATTGCAAGAAGAGAATTATTTATATTAGTAATTTTCATTCCGAACCTGTTGTATCAGAGCAACCCGAATCAGTAGTGGGGGATTTGTTGTTTTCGTCTTCATCCAATTCTATTAATTCTTCAACACTTCCATCACTAGCACCCAAATCATCAGATTCAATTTCAAGTCCGTGATTGTTTTCAAAGATAATCCCCAATTTTTGATTTAATATATTGGTCGCTACATTCAAATGCTCTTTGAATTGATTTTGACTGAATTATTATACAGGCAGAAATAATCCTTTCACAATCTCTTGGTAAGGTGGAATTTTTCTATATCCTTTTAGAGTAAATTCAGCAGTTTCTTTTCGTACCCTATTCTCCCATTTCTTTCTCATAGCAGCTTTGAAACATGATTTTATGGCAACATCTAGGAGCTGCCTTCGCGCCATATTTTTTAAAAAGAAGTTTCACAATTTCTTCTTTCTTATTAACTCCATAAGAATCCCAAATAATTACTGATGGAGTATTACTAAAATAAGATCCTCTCTTACAGAAAACAGTATCCATCCACGTCCCCAGTAGATTTCGGTCCATTGATCCACTTTTGTTTGCAGCAACAACTGCTGGAGATTGTTAATTTGGGAATTAATAAATATTCTTTAAGCCACGAAAAATAATCATAGGTGGGACCACTCGTCCATCTAATGATATTGTCAAACAGACAGTGTATCGATTTTTTTCTGAACCCTCCGCACCATCAACATTTTTGCTTTTCCAAAGGAAACGCAGAAAGTTTCCTTCGGATCGCGAATATCCAGTTGTCCATGATGAGTTATTTTACGTGATCTAATCCGATATCTCCTGGTCCATACAAAGTAGAACTTGATGCTTACTTTAAAAGCAGGTGGTATTTTAAGGGCGACTTCTGGTGAGAAAATACCAGAAGCAACCAAACCTACACAACTGGTATTGGTTTTCCAACTAGAGTAAAGAAACTAGGAAAAATTAGTGGCATATCGATTTTTTTTAAAAAGCAAAGTTTGTTTTTCACTAAACAATTTATTTAAAAAACATTGTTAGTAAGACAAAGTTTAATTTTTATTATGTAATTAATTAAAAAATCACAACTATTATAAAAGGTGGACATTTTGAACACCTGTGTTACGTATAGCATTTTTTTATATTTCGAAAGGTTTATTCAGAAAAGAAAAAGAAAATACTTGTAAAGATCAAAAGGTGAAATATACGATTGTGCACTGGGTTTAAACTTACATTACATTGCAGTTAGTCATCGTTGCACAACACGTCACTCAAAGTAATAGCATATACTCAAGCGATTATATCTCCAGTGGCGTAATATTTATTCTACCTTTTTTGAAAATAAAGTTTATTCTTTTGAATCTATATCCGTTACCTCTGGGAAGCCACCTTAGGTGCTTACTTTTTAATGTTTACATAAACAACATCTTCCGTTACCTTAAACATGTTTCTTGCTTTATCTACGCTGACGATTTATGAGCTTTTGTGTTTGTTGCCTCACCTCACGACTGCTTAAACCTGCTGCAAAGAGATCTTATTATGAATGCCCTTATACAACCTTTACGTCCATTCTGGATACGTCGTTCATGGCTAATGTTTCCAATTCCATTTTGTTTGGAATTCAATGTCCAAAACAGTGATCATAGTGTAAAATATATTACTTCGACTACTGATCTTACTACCCACCCAGATGTACTTATCTAATGGCACTTGCCATAAATTCAATCCTAAATCGGAACGGTTGAAGCTTCAGCGATCCCAATGTTGGAACCGACCACTACGGTCCGAAATTTTATAATGCTATAGACGTCCGTGCCAGAGACTTGAATTGAAATGTTTTCCTGGAACGTCTCAAGAACCGTCTTATTGCTAGAGCTCTTTACAGGATTGATAACTTCTTTATGGATCCGCCCAGTTCGATCGCTGAAGTCCCGTAGACTGAATTGAGTTTCATTATTTCGATAGTATGACAGTCAACCATCCGGTATATCGCTCTGTACGTTCACAAAACCGAAAGTGCGGATATAAAATTGTTCTTGCGTCACAATATAAATAAATCCCCATTCTCTCGGCAGCTTTGTTTACCTACAGTTGGTCTACTTCACTCTACTTAATCAAGTTTAAGTTTTAACGTCAACACTTGCGCGAGGTATTTTTCGGATCGCCAGCTTACCGTAGAGAATCTACTTATCAACTTTATTCTATTTCCTCTCCGTCGCAAGCGGGTCACTCTAAATCGAAGTGGGATACCGCCGCTTCTGCTGCCGCCGCCGGTGAGGTGGTTAATCAGCAACTCCGCAGGGTTTTTACGTAAAATGTTCTTCCGCCGGCGGGATGGCGAAGCCCGTTCCAGTTTCTACAGTAAATGGGGCCCTTCCGCGTGTGATTAGATTGCCGGAAACGAGCTACCCGAATGGACTTAACTTAGTTGAAATCAATTGGGGAACTACGGCTACACCCGACGTTATCCATATTTTGTACTTTTCGCTATATTACCACGAAAGGGCTTTATAATACGCCCAATAACTATGTTTTAAAAGTACATTCATACGGTAGGTTAACCTTTATGTGCACTGTTAGGTATCCGGGTGTACCTTTTGTATTTTCAATTTATCAGAGAATTTTACATTTTGTGGTGGTTTTACAGTTTCATGTTGGTTGCAAATTGTCCTTTTGCAAAATTGTTTTCCTTTGAAAAGATGGTGTTGACCTGCAGATAAAAAGCAGCTGCCGGTATGTTTTACGCGTTCAGAAGCGTCTTTTGATGCTTCTGATGACATCGTGGGCTGTGGAACAAGAGCAGCTGCTGATGCCACTGAAGTATGTGAATCTGGAGCCACTGGGTGTCCAGCGTATCTTCTATACCAGGTCTTGTGGAGAAATGTTTCAAATAAATCTGGAATAACTAATTGATTTCCAAGTTCCTGAAGGAAAGTACGTCGACTACGTGTGTAGGTTTAGCTGTAGCTGGATTGTTGTAGGAATAAATAATATAGGACGCTAGAGCAGCAACATCTATCATATTGAAAAACATTGCATGTGACCATCGAAGCGTTTTTCTCTTTGTGGAATAATGAGTCATCATTTTGTCCATGTTAGGATCCTCCATTATCATATCATGTCATGTCTCATATCCGTAATTACTCAATTTTAGTTCACTTTTTTTCCTTCATTTTTGGTCCGCCGTATTGAATTCGCAATTTTAAAAATATACGAGTTTAACTTTAGATTCATAATTAATTACTAAAATTAATTGCCAAAATACTTTACATGTTTACTCCCACACTAGCTATTCAAGAGTTGCTTAAGTTATAGTCTTCACAACTACATCCGGAACACGTGCACTGTTTAACATTTATTATTCATTACTAAACGCTTATGATAATGGCACTTTTCGTACTATCGTTATCTCGAAAATGGTTAATCACACGTTACCGTGAATCAGTTCTGCAGGATTCTTAATTCACGCCACTGCTTACCGCAATGATAATCGCACAATTAGTTCATTGCTGTGCTTTTGTGAGTTTGCAGAGTGTCGACATCGTTTCCAACTGAGAATGTGGCAAGGTCTTTTCAATCGTTTCAAGTGTTTTAATTTTAATATAGAAATACGCCACCGTTTATTTTTTTCAATATTTCTTATGTGTTTTCAAATTGCTTACACCTGCCGGTTAGATTTCTACCACACATAGAACAAACCATAAGACACAAAATGAGTGAAAGGTGTTCTGTGAAAATAGTGAAAATAACCCTTGCAACCTTTATTAATTACACATTTGATCAAAGTATCACCCGATAGAATTGACATTTTCCTAGTTTCAGCAAATTTAACATCTCAAAACTTTGTTTGATCATCAAGACATCTCAAAATTTAATATCTCAGGAACTAAATAAGGTGGAATGTATCAGGTTTGCAACTACATAAGCAACAGAAAAATGGTAAAGAACATTTCAAAATCATTTATCAAATCCATTTATCCTCCTAATGCATCTTACTATTCACCCTGTATTGCAATATTTAAAATGACGTTAGGAAATTGACGTCGTTTTAAATGATCATATTACGAAAAAGGACATATTATGTGAGATAGGGAAACTATGCGGTTTTTAATCCGCACCTTTAATTAATACGTAAAAGAACAACAATTCTATACAAATGCTTACAAAAATTTGAGGTAGAATCTTAATTTTGGAATTATTTAGGACTAGTTCGAAAAAAAGGCACGAATGATAAAATGAGCTAAAAAACTGGATTTTACTTTTTTGCTATGGACAATTGAAATAAAATAAATTATTTTAAATTTTGTCTTATGTATTCTTAGAACTATATTTTCCAACGAATTTTGCAGATACAAACATGTTTTTCTGAGTCTTTACAAACATGTAAAAGCTAACACAATCATAGTCATAATTAAACATTGTCAGAAGTTCCGCTTTGATCAAATTTACTGAACATGTGTTCCTGACATATGTCCATTTAAGGGCCGTTTTGGAAAATACTGTTTCCACATAACTTTAAAGGCAGGCCATATTTTTATGATTCTTTCCACAACAATTCCGAGAGATAAACATCACGTGAATACATGTTTTCTTATTTCGTCCCACTGCATCTCATTTGCTTGAAAATGATTTTGCAAGTCAGCTTTTCGTTTTGCCGATCTACTGATGTGACTACATATTTTCAAATTTCAACATCGAGCAATCTATCATATAGCAACCCGCTTTGACTATTTTGTCTTCTTTGCAGACAGAATAGTATAAATCGAATGGTGTCTACCGATAAACAGATGTAATTTCCCCGGCAGCTATTTTATCTTCCGATTCCAAGGCAGCCGTCTCTGACTTTGAAAAATAACTTAAAAGGTTACTTGACGCCATAGTGCTAACAATTGTGAGATTTCGTTGATACCTGTTGTTTTATATTAGTGATTCCACCACGGGAGATTCCATCATTTCACCAGAGATATCTTTATTGCATAGCCGACATGAAGCTTTATAAGATTTTTCCTTTACTTGCCTTATAGGGAAAAATTGTTTTCCCAGTTGGTATTGTACTTGGTTGACATTTTAGGTTTCTTGGCAGGAACATCACTTCTAGAATTATTACTCTCGATATCACTCATTTTAAAGGAAAGTTTCGACAAAACAAATAATTCCAGCGCGCAGGTGATTTTTTGACAGTTCACTTCGAACAATTGCTTAGAATGGGATAAAAAATGTCAACAAAGCACGAATAAGTGCAAGATGCAAACTAGAACGAAATAGATCATTAAAGAAACAGATATGAAAAACAGAGATTAGATCATGGTCGCATATTAGTTGTGAGGGCATAAAAAACATTATGTGAAATAATGTTGGGGTGATCCAACCCAAAGTCTTTCACAAAAAAATGTATGACGACATCATTGATAATATTTTTTGAGTATCAAAAGTTCTTGCCAGTGCACTATTGTCTATGGCCATCGTTGAAGAAAAACGCTTATCAGCTGCGGAAAATAATACGAAATCTGCAACTCTCATGATTTCCGGGGATGGCACATGGAGGAACTTTGATTGGTAATTACTAAGGAAAAGTTGTTGATCTGATTGTCAAATCTTCTTACTGTAAAATGTGCGAATATTGGAACAATAGAAAGCTGATTAATGTATGAACAATCACGAAGAAAGTTCAGGAAATGTCTCTCAAAAGTCTCATTGCAAAAGCAATGCAATCAATTTATTTCATATCCATAATTAATTATTGGGCAGGAATAAATATATCATTGTCACAATTTGTACTAACTTGAAGAGACAAGTCCACGAATACTGGATTCACCGAACGTTAGATTTCCATCACACTGTTCCAAGAGAACATAAATATGCAAAAAACATATTCGGGGAAGGCTCTATTGTCATAAAAAGTTCAAGAAAAGAAAAGAGGACAAGTAAATTAAATTACCTGTAGTAAATATTACCCGCACTGTTTATCGTGTACTTCGCGCAAATTCCTTACTTCATTCTAAGTGCTATAACTTTAAAACTATTCTAGATATTGATGGAGGGCCTTCTGCAAATTATTTTTAATGGTTCAAAATATGTTTAAAAAAATTGATTTCTTGTAAATTTGACAAGATTGAGGATAACCCCTTAAGCTACTTAGGGGTATAATTATGAATTACAATGAACAAAACAAACGGGACACTCTGTGTATTCAAAATTAATTTTAGATTATCAAAAATCTACCCAACATTTATTTCTAAAGTTTTTCCTGGGGTAACTTCCAATTTATATTGAAAAAAACAATTCAAATAAATGGTGCACACCCTCAAATACAAAATATCAGGTTGTCCCAAAAGTTCCTCAACACCTGCGAAAACCTGTTTTTACTTTCTCTTACCTGTATGGTATATGTAGAGGTAAATTAATGCATACGGTCCAAAATTTTTATGGTGAGATTTTGAAATATTTTGACGAATTATGGTATTCTAAGACTAACGGTAGCATTTTTGGCCATTGGTCCGTCCCTCCGTTCGTCCGGATGTCCGTCTGTCCGGATATCCGGATGTCCGTCCGTCAAATAAAAGTTCGTAGTTCACACATCTAATATTTCTAATCCTTTTAGGTAAAAAAGTTTCAAATAAAAGTTTCAGTGTTTCTCTCCTCTAGAAGTATTTTTCATATATATACAAGGTGGCCCATTTTTGAAAAACGCTATGCAACTTCAGATTTCAAATAGAACACCCTATATATTATTACATTTTTGGATTCCCTATGGAATTTATGGTCTATTTTATTAAACATACATTTGGCCAAAGTTGCAACCTGTAAGAGTTATTGGACATTTGGATATTTTAAGGATAAAATATCCCCGCGACCTTTTCTAAACGGTGCGATTTTGGCAAAATATATGTTTAATAAAATCAGCCATAAATTCGACAAGGAATTAAAAAATACGATAATGTACAGGATGTTCATTTACAAATCTGAAGTTTTAGTTTTTTAAATGGACCACTTGTATATCATTGCATTTTTGGATTCCCTTCTGAACTCATCAAATCTTATAGTCCTATAATACTTAAAATTGCTTGTTTGAAAGCTGTTGACGATTTTCTTAAAGATCCTTATTGCGGAATATTTTCAATTTTTTTTATTCTGACATGAAATTGTTTTTTAGTGTAATTATCATCGTCAATACGTAAATATACTATCTTTTAATTTAGAATGAGCAATTTTTGTTACATTTATACAGGTGTCTGCTTACAAAGCATAACAATAATTACACTTGTAATAAGAAAACACTTGTTTTGCTGAATGAACTACAAGAAGGCTATACTTACATTACCGATTTTTAAGCAAATGTTATTCTTTGTTAAAAATGTTCAATATTTCCTAAACGGTGCGACTTTAGCTAAATTTATTATGGTTAATAAACTTGACCATAAATTCGACAAGGAATTCAAAAGGGTAATAAAGTACAATGTGTTCTATTTATAATTCTATTATAATTAATTTAAAAACTAAAGTTGCATAGAGTTATCAAGGAGAGTATATGAAAACACTTCTAGAAGAAAATAGAACTGATACAATAAAATGTTTATTTGAAACTTTTTTCTCTAAAATGATTCGAAATAGGAGAAGTGTTAAATCACAGATTGCCAGACAAACGAAGAGACAGGCAGAAAGATGAATGGATCAACTTCCAAAAACAGTATCATTGCCCTTAGAATAATCCGGTCAGGTTTACATAGAGGATATAAACCGGACCAACGTAGCGAACCGTACCAGTTAGTTCTGATGATGCCATCTGTAATGAGCGACGAAACGTCAACGCAAAGTTTCTTCACCGACACGGCGATCACCGGAAAGCCAAAAAGTATGGTTTTTATTAATAATTTTTTAAAACTGAGAAAGTATACAAAAGATACAATTATTAACTTTATTTTTAAAAAAATTTAAAGTGGTTATTCAATATTTGTTTATTTAAATGATTGTCAACATAAACTGCCGTGGTGTAAGTTAATTTGCACCAGATGGACCATTTCTTACCTTATGAATTGTTGGATTGATGGTCCGGTCATAGATTTACCCACGGGTCACTCCTCCACTTCCATCTTTTCCTTCTCGCTGCTGGAAAAAAAGTGATTCCGGTAGAGGTTCCTTTGGTGGTTCCTCACCAGTTTTCTTCTCCTTGCCCTCCGTTTCTTTGGGTTTGGTAAGGGGCTTGAAAACAACTCTTGTAAACGAGACGTAATGTCGGTGGTTAATCTTGCCCATTTCGCCCCAGGCGGTTTGGTCCATGATCACAATGAATTGTTGCCCTTTTGTATCCTCCGTCCTGTCTACTACTCTCCAGTTTTTGGTATTTAACGCATTCGGCTTTCAATCAAACAAGCCAGTGTTCTGATTGATTTCGGAAGGTTCTTTGCTTCTGTTACTTGAAACATCGCCCCAAGTTCCAATTTAAATTTACTCTTCTTTCTTGACAGCTAAAAAAAACTTAGCTTAGCTTACTGCCAAGAAAGCGACAAAGCATCGTTTACACTGAACGATATTTCACTAATTCCTGTTTCCACAAATGGTACGTTCATAAACATACAGTAGGTAATATGGTTTTTAAAACCATTTTTAAATTGCATAATAACTTCACTGCATTCTTTAAAACACGCCGTTTTCGAAAGAAAAAAAAACTTATAATATAATTTCGCTCATATACGTTAGGTTGCCTAAGTTTAAGTGTAGCATAACCGACCGTATAAGTAGTTTATTTTAACCTGCAATCAAGTTCTTGGCGTTTTTATTATACGAGTTAACAGTAAAATCTTAGAAATGAAAGAATTATGCGTATCGGAATATCTGCAATTTTCTTGATCCTTTTTCAGAAGATATTTGTTGGTATCTCGGAAAATCCGCGCAAAGCTTGGATTTTCCGATACCAAACAGTTAATATTATCTGTTATTAACGTCATTGTTACTTTGAAATGCTAAAACAACACCAAATTAATAAAATAATTTTCATAACTAAGAAAAATTGTTTATTGTTCGAACAAAACTCAAGTTATAGCGCTTAATAAGAAGGAAACAAAGTTTCTTTAAATTTAAAACAATTATTTTAAACTTAGAACTAAGTTCGTGACATATTTTTAAAGGGATCTGTACCCATCAAGTTATTATTTCAATTGTTACGATTAAATTGTGATAATCGCATTGTAATTTTTATACTTTTAAAAATTTTATTAAACTTATTCAGATTTGTGAAAACCTAATTTATATAAACTTTATATCATTATTTTTATTATGCTAATAATGATAATAGGCATTATTAATTAGCAGCATATATTTTTGTGATTTTCTTTACTGTTGTTGTTCTGACCTTTCTGTTAAGCACTTCTATTGTAACGCTTCCCACATTAACTCTTTGCTTCATACCTTTTCCTTAGTGTGGTCATAACCATGAACTATTACATTTTAAAACTATCTTCAAATAATGAAGATATTTATAGTATTCTTAGTTCACATAAATTTAGATAGAACTTTCAAAAGAAGAGAATATCATAACGATAAATTTATGTGATGATTAGAGAAAATATGGACATACCCCACTTTCCTTTGTACACCACTCACCAAAAATTCTTTGGATGTAAAAATGAAGGTTATTCTTGGTTTCAATTAATTTTCTCTTTCTTCTTAAACAGTGATTATTAGGAGTTCCAATTAAAAGAAAATATTACTAAAATCTTCCACGTTTAGTTTTAAAAACGAACATTACACAATGAATTAATTGACATTTTTTCTAGAGTTACACAATTTTACACAAATTAATATTTTTAAAATTAGTATAAATGAAAATATCAACGAAACTATAAAAAAAGTAATAAAAATTATTAAAAAAATTGTTATTAAAAACTTTGTATATGTTGCGTTGTACAAGTCCAGTAGATATGTTGTTTTATATTTAAAATAAATGAATAACAATGGCATTTTTTTAGTTATTTAATTATTTAAACTTACATATTTCGTTTATATGTAAAATTATTTTCCACTTCCCCATCCTCCTCTGGTGGTTTGCCATCAGCCTCTTTCACCCCTCCCTCCTCTTCCACCTCACCATGGTCTTCTTCCACCTTTCCATTCCCTTCTTTCATCTCTTTCTCAATTGTTTAAGTAACAAAGTTCTTTCATTCGTAACAATACTATCATATCACGTGTCTTTCATAAATTTATATGAAAATTGTGTCTATAAGGTAGCAGCAGTCTTCATTGTTAATTGCTACGTTATGAACACAAATAAAGGTTTTCACAGGTGTTAAGGAACTGTTGGGACAACCTAATATAATTATTTTCAAAAACACACAGTCCTATGGTTAATATCTATAAATGAGGCACTTTTTAACCATACCTTTTATTTCAAATTATTGTCACTTTATTGCCATAAAAAAATAATTACAGCAAATGATCTAATTTAGTGTTCACTTGCAAGACAGACGGACCAGTTTAAACGAGAAGAAGAAAAAAACATAAAAAGTAGGAGTAGGATTATTTCAATATTTAAGTTCTTCGGAAAATACTGGCCGATTTTTCGAAAATACTGGCCGATGTTCGGGGATCATACTGACTAATGTTAACATACGTAACGTTTGTTCGTTTCTGAAACCAGCCATTATTTTCTGAACAACCGAATAATAATTGCCCAGTGCACAGCGTGAACATGATAAATCAATGAATCAATGGTTTCAAAATAAAAACATTGAAATTGCCTATAGCCTGAATTTGACTCCCATTGGAAATATTTGGGCATTGATTGTTTAAAATCAATCATTTTGGGTCTATCAGTATCTGCAGGGTATATTTTGATTTCTCATCGTTAGTAGTATTTGCTAAATTTGTCAAAATTAATGAGAGTTCTCTAAGATAAAATTGATTCATCCAAAATATCTACAATCATTCTTGTTTCTGTTCCAGGTGGTTACATGACACCAGCAGTGGGAGAACAATTAGTAGTGCCATCTGGATTATCC
>JAWQRJ010000992.1:0-17462 GCA_033557515.1 Diorygopyx duplodentatus
ATTTCTGTTGTTATCAGTACCTCCATATCCATTCTTCAAATTCTGCAATCTGTTCCTCTTTCTTTACCTTTCTATTCCTTCTCTTTACGTTTTATTCCCCTCACGTTCCTTGTGTCCATTTTCCATACATTTGCCCTTTCTTTACTCTAAGCTTTATTTACTCCATATTCTGAATTCATTGAGTCCTCTTTCTCTAACCGTTCCCTTATTTCGCCCATCCTTCCCCATCTCTTGCTCTCTAGCATATCCCTTTATCCGTATTTATCTTTGTTACCAATTTTAATTTTAGTTTTCCTTTTCAAGTCCTTCTTCGTTGCCACTAACGTCTCCGTGTCATTCCTTATTTTTCCCATCAGTTTTTTGAACCACTTACTATAGGTCTATCCCTATTTTCTTGAATTAACTTGCCCTGTCTAACGTTTCAGATCCATATTTCTCTATTTATTATAAGTTTCTGATAGTCTACGCTAATTCTATTTCCTTGTTATCTGTATTTGCTGGCTTCATCCCGTATGTGTTTTTGAATACGCTGTTCTTTATCCGTCAAGACGTTATTTATTTACATTCTCCGACCATCATGATTTCTTAATTTCTTCTTGTCCTCCATTAATTAATTTTCTCTTGTACATTTTTCATTTCTATTTTACAAATATGATCACTTATCTTCATGACTGACGTTATTACGCTTTTCATTCACAGCTGATCGTTCAAAGCGTTTTCAGCTTTCAGTATCACATACATATATAAAATAAATAGAATATTAATTCAGATAATTAAAAATATACAAGAAAAGACTTTAAGTTTCTGAATCTTCAGCGCATTAGTAGGTTTTGAATTAAAAATTAAATTTTAGTATTTACTATTTGCATTTCACAATTATATCCAGGCATACACGTAACTCAATTGCATGTTTTTAATTATTAATTTTAATAAACCCGGGTAAATGAATATTTAAAAAATACCATTGATGTTCACAAATATTTCTTCGCTTTATTGCGAATTTTAGAATTGTATTTTTAATAGAAAATAATTGAGCGACCTTTTTGCCATTCAAATAATTCCAGATTATTGATTGTCACAATGTTCTGTTTTCTTAAATTTACTTTTATTTATTACTTTCATTTCGAAGAATGAAAAACAATAAAGCTATTTTGAGAATGGAATTAGTTTTACTGGAAAAGTTTTACTGCACTGTTTAAAATCCAATAAAACTAGTAAAAATATGAGTATTATAATCAAATCCATTTGATTTTTAATTAAATGGATTTGTTAAAAGTTTTATTGACATAAAATGAAAATAATATTACTGTTGAATAAAATTGTTGCTTACAAAATAAAAATCAAATTAAATTACCAATATTATTGAAGGCTTTTGAAATAGCTGAAACATTAAAAAGTGATGAGTCAATTTAATATGAAGAGGTCCGCCATTAATATTTAAGTATGATTGCTGTTATTTCATTATTTTCTTTACCACTTATTCAATCATCCACTGTCAGGCCACTTCTATGCCTTCATGAATATTTTGATTTCACTTTTTATGTGTGATAAAAATAGCATCGTGCTACCATAGCAACCTGAGATATGTAAATGCATAATGTTCCTTAGAGCAAATTGAACGGCTAAAAATAGTAGCCAGGTGATAAGTTCCTATTGTGAGACATTGAGAAATTCAAGAAAATTCTTACTAAATATGTAACATTAAATCTTTATTGTAGACTTATAAAATTAACCTTATTAAATCTTAAAGTCTCATAACAATATCAGTATTTAATATTCAGCGGAATGTTCCATAGAGAAATAAAATCTGCTGTTCAACTCAACAGGTATTATCATGGCGTTTACCTTGACCGTCAAACTAGTTACAGTGCAAGAGAAGTCAATAATTTCTTATTAATGTATGCACGACGAAAGATTATATAAACAATTCAGAAACGGAAATAATGCATTAGTTTGCCATAAAAAAGTGCAGGATACACATCTCAAAGGCGAGAAAAATGGTAAGACACATTCACACCAAACACTCTTAATAGAATATCTTATTTTCATTTTTATCTGAAATAGACAACATATACAGATAAAGGACCCAAGGTAAGTGAACAAAAACTATTGAAGAATTGAATAGATAGATAAAAAAATGTTCATTTTCACAGCCACAGTTTGGAAGATTTATCGCATTTGATCATTTAACATTTTATGTGGGAAATGCAAAACAAGTAAGAACTACTTTTACAACCATTGCAGTGAATTTAAAAATCAATTTTGTACTGGATGTTTTTAGGCTGCAAGTTATTATATTACCCGATTGGGTTTTGAACCGATGTGCTACAAAGGACTTGAAACTGGAAGTAGAAAGTTTGCTTATCACGTGGTCAGACAAAATAAGGTAAAAAGTAAAAAAGAAAAGTAGATTTGATTAATAATTTCTCACTTATCGTAGATAGTTTTTGTTTTCGTATCCGCTTATGAGCCCAACGAAAAACGGCACGGTAACCACTTGATGAAACACGGTGATGGAGTGAAGGATGTAGCATTTGCTGTTGAGGATTTGGACAATATTATATTGGTAATTGAATTATACAATTATTATTAAATTAATTTTAATTAGAGATATCGTATAAAATACATATACAAATCTATAATACCGATTGATAATCTTACTGTTTTCTAAAAGAGAGCAAAACAAAAAGGAGCTAAAATTATAAAGGATATTTGGGAGGAATCTGACTTCAATGGTAAGGTTAGATTTGCAACCATCCAAACGGTAAAAACAACTGGTTTATTGCCTCATAAACGAAAATATAACAAAATATATTTTAGTATGGAGATACTACGCACACTTTGATTGATAGAAGTTTATACACTGGTACTTTTCTTCCTGGATATGTGAACGTACCCAAAGATCCGCTTGGCACCAAATTGTAAGCGCTTTGATTTTGCGTTAAAGCTATAATTGATAATGGTTTTTTCTTCAATCCAGACCCAGCATAAAATTAGATTTTATCGATCATGTGGTAGGGAACCAACCTGATCTTGAGATGGAAGCTGCCGCCAAATGGTATGAAACTATTTTACAATTCCATAGATTCTGGTCTGTAGACGATAGTCAAATACATACGGAGTATTCAGCTTTAAGATCAATTGTAATGAGCAACTATGAAGAAACTGTAAAGGTAAATAGAATTATCTACATTCAAAAACTTTGCTAAACCTGACCATGACTTTTCACAGATGCCTATCAACGAACCAGCAAAAGGTAAGAAGAAGAGTCAGATCCAAGAATATGTGGATTACTATGGAGGAGCTGGTGTCCAACATATAGCACTAAATACACAAGACATAATAAATGCTGTAAGTTTTTCAATAATACACAAACCAGAATGCTAATGGCATCATTGTAGGTACGCAATTTAAAAGCAAGAGGAACTGAGTTTTTGCAAATACCGGATACTTATTACGACTTGATTAGAGAAAGGCTGAAGAGTAGTAAAGTAAAAGTTGCTGAGGCCATCGACATTCTGCAAGAGCTGCAAATTTTGATCGACTATGACGACGATGGGTACTTATTGCAGATTTTCACTAAGAACATGCAGGACAGGCCAACGCTTTTCTTGGAAGTGATCCAACGCAGAAACCACAATGTATGCAAAAACTAGTATGTGAGTTTTTTATGTTACTATATTATTTTCTTTGATTACAGGGCTTTGGTGCTGGGAACTTCAAGTCTCTATTTGAATCCATAGAAATGGAGCAAGCAAAACGTGGAAACCTGTGAGATTTTGGCGGTTAATGATAGTATGGTCGAACTCTCTTTTGGACCAAGCGTGTTTATTGTACAAATTAAATATAAATAAACATTTAATCGAAATCATACATATCTTTTAGAATAAAAAACACAAATTTTATATAAGAGTAGTCAATTTATCTCTGACAATGAGTGCATCACTTGATGGGGTATTGAGCTGAGAAATAGTTACAGGATTTTTCTTACAATTTGTGGACGATAAAGCTTTTCCTGCATGAATATGACGTAAGAAAGTTTTGTGATCTTTGTGATTTGCAACAGTTGAATTAAGAAGAAATAAACAATACAATTCTAAGCCAAGTCTGTACTCGTACTTATTATGAACGTTGTGGTGGAATTAAAGAATGCACTTCAGCAAAGCTGATTTTCATTGTACGTTGACATTGTTTTTATAAAAAAACACAGTAGTTCAAATGATTTACAAGCATTCTTCTGTAGTTTACAGCATTCCAAGTGGATACATGCGTTGTTTTTCATTGTAAGGTAATTATGTTAATTAGCGTTTTACAGACTTCTTTAACGGATTATTCTGATGCTTGCTGTGGTATTTTTTTAGTTGTTAAACGATGCAACCCGTTCTTTTCCAATTAGTTCATTATTTCCAGTAGTTGAGCATACCATTATTCAATACTTGCCATAAATTTTTGTAAAGATTTATTTGTGAAACTTCAATTTTTACAACAAAATATTTACGATGGACTCTATAATTGGAAAACTTTATGCTGCAACGCTTATATTGTTTAGCAAATGAGAAACTATTCAACAAGTGCGTAGACAACATAAAAACGCGGCAAACAAACAACTTATGAAGTACTAATTAACTAGCCCATTTGGTATGTTAAACTATACACAAAGATGCTTATAAACAATCTTCATTGTTTTAAAACAATGAAGATAATTACATTCACATGCCTAAGCCTTTTGCTTCCGACACGTGACCAGGAGGAACATTATGAATTAATATTTAATATAATAAAGTACAAAAATCTATAACTTATGTAGCAGAAATAATTGAAAATTAATGTTTTTGTCAATATCATGTGGGAAGAAACGACAACAAGCAACTGTCAGTATCAAATTGTAAACAAATTATAAAATTGAGCTTCTTAAAAGTAAAGTTGTCCAGCAAATCTTTGCGGATTTGCATTGGCAAGATCGTCTTTGGTGCAGTTGGGAATTTGAAGTCTTTTATTAGTTAAAGTAAGGCATTGCGTACATTCTTTATATTTAAGAATTATAGATGATTTGTAAAATTTTTATAGTTGGCCAAGCAATCAACTGTTGGTTGTTATCAATAGCAACCAGCTGTTGATTGCTTGACCGTTTAGCGTCAACCTAACAAATGAATCAAAATATGGCATGTTAATGACGTAACCATTTACTGCACTTAAAATTGCACCAAGATACGGCTTTTTGGGAAATAAAGAACGACCGTTCACAAAACGGCGGTCATACCACTAAAACTGGATATTCTAGAGTGCGGCAAAAGAAAACACCCCTCCCCTTCAACATTTCTCCTAAGCAGTCGAGATAGCCTGTTTGTGCAGTTTACCCATGTGTTATGTTTTGAAAAATTCTGTTCAAAAACTTTGATTACATACTCACTATGTATTTAGTTGAGTGTAGTGTGTGTATTAGTGCTGGACATTTAGAGCATCCCCCTTTCCATCTTTTCTTGTAATTATCCGTGGAAACACGGCAAATTTTAAATGTTTTTCATTCAATTTAGGCTTATACCACCTTATTGTTTATTTTGTGTCAAATCTAGTACCGCAGTAGTACGGAAGCGAAATGATATCAAATCGTAAGTACTATTTATGTTTGGTTTTGTAGATTAAGGCATATATACATTATACTTGTGCCGCAAAAAAAACTAAAACTGTAGCGTCCGATTTAAAAAAAATACTAAAAATTTAAATTGCATATCCTAATATCCCCTTGCAATGTATTTTTGGATTGACAAAAAGTTCTCTACGAGTGCAATATTAAATAAAGAACTGTCTGTCATGACATTTAAAAGAATAAAGATGGTCACCGTGTCTCAAATAATCTTACGTCGCATAAAGATAAATTGTACCTCAAATAATAGGGGTGTTCGCGATTTCATTTGGATTTTTTTTAATCGAACTGTAAATTACCGCATGAAAATATTCCGGTGGACATTTATCCATTAAGCTTAGGGCAATTATATTGGGCCAGAATAAATTAGGTCACCACAAAAAGATGATCCAGTTATCATTTATAGACTAACCATTATCATTACGACTCATTTGTATTTAAGTCATTAAGACAAGGCAGGTTGGTACAAATTGGCGGTTTCAGAACTAATAAGTCGCTCGTCGTAGAATTCTTATTCTTGCAAATACGCAAACGTTGCTCTGGTTATGTGAGCCGTTACGCCGCGCCGCCCTGTTGGAAGTATCATCGTGTAAATTCGTCGTCATGAAGTTGATTTATCAAAACATCCAATGTATCTCTTATACATTGGATACCTACACATCCAATGTATACCTTTCAGACGTGACTGTATCGTTACAGTAACCCAGACTCTAATCTTTAATGAATGTAATGGCGTTATTGGCACTGCAAGTTCTGATGTTGAGAATTTATGTAACCCGAAAGATGAAACCAAGCTTCATCAGAAAACAAAACATGCTGTTAATAATCTATATTCTTGACAGCATGTTTTGTTTTCTCGACATAGTTTATGATGGTATTAAACCAATTCCAGTAGGCCACTCGTTTTATATAATCAGGCGGAAGAAGTTCTTGGTATACTTACATTTTAGGGATACACACCTAGATTTTACCTTAAAATTGTTTGTAATGTGGTGCAAGAAAGTTGAACTTTCTAAGACTATAGCTTTAGAAAGATTATGATTCTTTGTTGAAAAACATGTAATTTTCATCAGTACGAATAGTTGGTCTGCCACTTTCTGTTTTACGTTGCACGGTACCCGTCTTTCTGAACAAGTTAACAACATAACGAAGTGTATTAGAAAATTCTATCTCGGTGACAGTAATGGCAGCAAATTTTTGTCGAGACTCTACCAAACAAGGTTGAATTTGATAGTTTCATTGTCCCATTATCTTGACGCTCATTAAAAAATTAAATATGATTCTATCATAAATGATTTTTGTTCTTCTGTGGATACCATTGTATAATATTAAAATAAATTAATGTCAATATTATGACAGTTACAATGACGTTGATATCACAAGTATAAACTACGAAACAATTTTTCTTTATCAAGTATTTTTCTTATTTTCCTATCGGTAAAACTAGTTGGAAGCAGTTTTGACATCAAAGGTATGATTACAGTTAATTAAAAGATGCAAGTTAAATTGTTTCAAGATTTTTTCAAACTTCAACAGGGTCTATATAAATCAAGCAGCAAAACTGATATCAGCTAATCTAGGCGTCAAAATAAAGCAACTGAGTTGAAAAAGCCCTAATCAAACTTATATAGTTTTTGAGATGCAAGGCATGTAAGTTTATTGTTTTTCTAATCACTGCATAATCGTAAACCTAAGGATTTACGATTAAAATTTTTCAAGGGAAAGATCAAGATTTTAAAATTACATCGGATTGTGTACTTCTATGTCAATATGGACTTTTGCCTAATTTAATAAAATAGGCGAAATCGTTATTCAATTAAAAAAAGAAAGTAAGAAAACTCCTTATCTGAACAACGGTGCAACGGTGATTAAGGTATGTTGGGTTCAAGCGAAGAAAAAACGAAAACTACGGTTATACGAAGGAAAGATGGACAGCACACAATATATCTAGGAGAAAGGAAGCTTGAGATTGTGAGAAAGTTCAAGTATTTAGGATCAATAATATCGGACGATGGTAGACTGGAGGAAGAGGTGAAGGGGAGAATAGCAGCAGGAGGCAAAGTGTTTACCAGTATTAAACAATCTTTTCTGAGTAAAAAAGAAATCCCAAAAGAAATTAAATCATCCCTCAAGAAAAAACAACCGGAACGATTCGGTTTATGGATTAATGTATCCGGTAACCCTTAATTGACTTATGTATTGATATTGTTGACCTTCTAAAAGTGTATAATAACTATCAAATTTGCCATCGAAATTTTAAATAATCCAAGAAAAGTATGTAAGTATACACAGGATGTTCAGAAAATACATCAGGAAACCTCGGGAGGTAAGTACACACATTAAAAGAATGGCAGAAGTTGGAATGGCCTTAAATAAAAAGTTTAAATCTTCAAATCTTAAACAAAGTTACAGCTACTCAAAGATTTTCTTCTTTTTATTTCTTCTTTCAACATAGTTTATATAATTCTTAATCGATCAAGTTGACATCCGGCATACATATTAAGCTTAATTAAAGTCATACTAAAATTAATTTTCTTTAGTATCGTATCACCAGAGGGCACTTTACCTCATTTATAAATTTGACAGATTCGCTTTTAAAAGGATAAGTTTATATATTAAAAGGATATTTAATGTTAAGATCAGTAAGACACTTCAAAAGATGGAAGAAGCTTTGAAAAAATATATAAAACTATAATTAATAACTACAATTTGAGACGCGATTACACATATTAAAATAATGGTTAAATAAAAAATATCTTTTTTTTTATTTTCACTCCCTTCCGTCTTTAATTCTGTGTACCAATCGAAATAAAAAAGACTTACAGTACTTATTTCATAAATCGTTCTAATTTATGAAGTATCATATTATTAAAAATTTCATTTTTTTATTCAAACTTTGAAGTTTCAGCTAAACGGTTGCATTTATCAGTTTGAGTTAAGAGTACGCTGTTTTTTATGTTTTTGATTCTCTTCAAAATGGCAATACAACAATAAAGAAAATTAATTTTAGTGTGATATACCCCATTAAGCTTAATATGTATGCCGGATGTCAACTTGATCGATGAAGAATTAAATAAACAATGGTATCTTCGAATGAGTATTGTGCACTTTTTATTTTATATTTGGTGTATTTTTATTATATTTTCTTTCTGGTACTCAAAATACTAAAAAAATAATATACTTACTTAAATAAACTATGTTGAAAAGAAGAAATGAAAAGAATATCTTTGAGTAGCTGTAGCTTGTTAGTATTAAGATTTAAACTTTATATTTAAGGAAGTTCTACCATTATTTTAATATGTGTAATCACTTCTCGAAGTTTCCTGACGTTTTTTCTGAACACCCTGTATATATAAATTATAAATTATAGTTTTATATATTTTGTTCAAAGGTTCTTCCATCTTTTGAAGCGTTTTACTGATCTTAACATTAACACATTAAATATTCATTAATTAAATAATAATAAATCCTTTTAAAAGCGGATCTGACAAATTTAGAAATGATCCCACCCACTTTTAAACATAATTTCTAAATCGTCCACTAAAAGAGCAGAAAAGGGGTTCGTGAATACGAGTTTTTAATATAGCGGTTTATGCACATGATTATTTTTTATATTTATTAGTTAATTTATTCTTTCATTTTTATTATTATTTTTTAAAGTCGCTATTATTATTATAATTGTTATTGATGGTTAGTTAGTCTTAGTTAATTGTTTCATTTATTACGTTTGAATGTTCAAAGGCACGAGTCACTTTCTTTTTATCTCAACTAACCAAAATTTGACAGTGTCAGTAGTATTTGTTTTACTTTACCCAATTGGTTCCAATTCTTACTGTACTTTACTATTTACAAAGTCGGTATCAATAAATTAATATGCGCAGGTTATTCGCAGGTTCAAAACAAAATTAGCAAAGTTGTTATAAAATAATTTATTGTACAAAAATAATTACTAGAACTATACAGCAACTTATTCAGAAATATGTACAAATCCTTATCATACACGGATATCCTTAAGTAATTCAAATGTGGGTTTTTTTCAATGGCATATTCTCGTAGACTAGTATCTTTTTTACGTCGTTTATCTTGTACTTTTTCTCCCGCACAAAAACAAATAATAAAATTGAGATTCCCAACAGTACGCTGCCGGTAAGAATGATTCCAGCGGAAATTTTCGTCGAATTGTCCGGCAAATCTTGCAGCGACTTTATTTTGTCTAAAATGTCGTCCGATAACGTTACCGTTTGGTCGAAGAAAAACATTGGCACGAACACTTTTGGAACATTTTGGAATTTGCTGAAGCCTTTTACTGGTTGAAGTAACATGTTTATTTGCATCCGCAAAGCTGTGTCCAGAATTACAGATGATTTCTGAAATAGTAATAATTCATCAAGTAATCAATCAGCTAGAGCGGAAATTACAAAGTTTCTCTCCCATATACTTACAGGTTCTAAAGATACCCTTAATTCATGCTTCTCTTTGTCCGGTTGAAGGCCTTCAAGCAATGAAAGGTAGTAAGGGTCAGCATTGTAGAAATGCGGCAAAGACAAAAATGTTGGAGATTCAGTTCTGCACGTCGACACATTTTGGACACCCGTGGGCGCGCATTCTCCAGAACAAAAACAAGCATTCTCGGGATCCAAGGTACCTGAAACATCAACGTTATTTTAAAACCAATTCAAAATGTAGAAAATCGGTTACAAAACTCTTACCGTTGTCAAATAGAACTCTCGATCCAAACATATACGCTTTGATGCCTCTAATGGTGACGTTTTGCTCGTATTCTAATCGCGCATATTTGCAAAGTTCTGGAGAATAAATTTCGACGTACGTCGGCTCTTGGTCCATGGGGAAAAATTCCCCCGCCGATCCACGAATGTCACCGCAATGCCCTTCGTAAAATCCTGAGTGGTTTTGGTTGTTCGTACTCAACAAGTTGCCAAAAAGATGATTTTGGCCGGTGTACATTGAGACCCGATCTGCGCTGACAGTGTTGTTTCTCTAAAACAAAAATTAGAACACGTGAGACAGATACCAAAGTTGCACAGAAAAAACACTCAAGTATTTTAGAAGAAATAAAAATAGTAAATAAATACGCGAGCGTATTAATATAATAAATTTTAGAGCGTTTTAATAGAAATCCAACTATCCTACATGCTTTTTTGGGAAGTTCTGTGCAGTCACTCGCATATTTGTCAGTAATATCTTTTGAAGATGATCTGGCAAAGATTGCTAGCAAAGATGACAGTATCAATCTTGAAATTATGAAATGAGTTCGGACGTTTACCTTTAATTTACTAACTATCTGAATTTAACCACTTCACCAATCCGCATGTTTTGGTAATTGTTTTTACAATTTAAAAGTTGGTGATAATGTATATGTAGACAATTCAAATTTTAAATATCAACCATACGTAGGTACAACTTTTAATAATAACGATGAAATTCGTATTCCAAATCAAAGTCAAGACGAGTTTATAAGTTACCATAGCGTAGTTATCTATCTATACGTTGAGGGAAAAATGTTAATAGATTATGGTAAAACGGCGCAACTTTACAATTTATAAACAAGGGTATTACCTTTCTATTCGATGAGATTAGTTATGAATTGTGGGGAACAGTAATCGATCGCATTAATAACAGTAATCGATAATGCCAATTTAAAAAAAAACCCAATGGTCCGTGTTCTACGAAATGTATGCGAAATTTCTACGATACTACTATTATAAAAATGGTGGTGAGGAAACATACCTTTCACCGGCTATATATAAACAACTAGCACCGATGATCTTTATAAATTGCAGTCATTAATCTGAAGTGCTTATTGTCTTATACTACATGACTGAATCGCTAAATACAATCCATTAATCCGAGTTGTGAAAATCTTGTAAGGAAAAATGTTTATACTTATAAAATGTTTATACTTGATATACAAGGTTTTGTAGTAATTACACCGCAGTGGTTTAGGCGAACGACTCCCACTTTTCCCCACTACGTTCTGGGCGGAGTGTAAATTATGCACATGGACTACTCGATAATGCGGACTTAAAATGTGCTCACGTAGAGCGACACGTAAGCAGGACCACCTGTTATCTCGGTTGATATTGATGTTGAGAGCAAGTGTGTACATAACCACGAATTCTATTAAGTTTTAGTTATTAATTTTTCGTTTGCATTTTTGATTTGATTTTTATTTTACCACTTCATCTCGGCTGACCTTGCTATTTAAGCTAGAAGTGTTCGGTTCTTTTTTTCAAAATCTACTACAGACTTCACGGGTGCGTTTAAGTTAATGAAATTAACTTTTAGTTGGGAATTTTGAATTGAATAATTTTAGTAGTTCACAATCTATCTCTTTATCTCTTGCTGACCTTCTTCGACCAATCTATTAGTTTGGATTGGTAATATGGATAAATTTGGATTGGTATCCATGTTAGAAGATCATCTTCGGAACATATAACATGGAAAATGTATAATTTTTTATGTTAGAAAATGATCTTGTTCATTGTGAGGTTTGCGATGTTAATCTGCAGTGTCACAAAACAAGGCATTTGCAACAGCCTGTGGAATGTAATTTTTTTTGTTCAAGAATAAGTAACATTTATTTTATTACACCACATTACAATCTAAATCTCTTCCACAACACGCTACGGAGGAAGGACCCAGTCTTGAGCTTTTCGGGCTGACTCTCCCTCCTCCTCCTCCTAAAGCGTTCATGGCGGTGTATTCTTCAAAATCCACAACATGTTGAATAGCAGGTGCTTCTTCTCCTTCTTCTAAAGCAACTGATGCTGCTTCGTCTTCATCACTTGTGTTGAAGGTTGAGAGCATCATAGCTTTCTCAAAGAGGTAGAGCTTTAATCGGGAGATTTCCTAATTTTCTCTTCATCGCATCGATTTTTAATGTGCGTACATTAACTTCAGGACGACCTGTTCGCTTCTCTTCATGAACATCTCATTTACGCCAAACCTTTTTAGTAAATAGAATAAATTAGCAATATGGAGAAAACAAAAAAAAAGATACTTACCTAAATATTTTCTTTACTACTACCGCCAACATTTTAACGGTAGTTTTCTAGGGTTTAAAGTTTGTATTAAGACAGTAGAATGTACGTTTGCCATAATACTTTTAATAGTGGTAGTAGTGACAGAGCACCATTAGAGAACTCACTGATTCTGTTCAAATGGAAATCATAATCAATTTATACTATTGAACAGTACATAAAATGAATATATTTACAGAACTTTGTACAATCCACATCAATGGCATGATGAAAGTGTAAACAAAAGGTTATGCATAAAGTTTTCATAATCGAAAAAATGCATCATCTGCGCCAATTGTATGATCGCAATATGTGCGCATCTGCAAATTTAGTAAAGTGATGAATAAAGTTTTCATAATAAATTAAAAAACATATCTTCTACGTCGTCAATCGTATGATTGCAATGTTTAAACAAATTTCATCATCTTTTTAGAGATTTTGTAAACTCCACGATAGCTATATATTTGTTGGGAAGGGTTTTGCAACTCATTGTTCCTCAAGCCGCCTTTTCGTCAAATGTTAGTTAGTTAATTAGTTTCATTATTCCGCAAGGTTTTATTTGGGCCATCCCAGACGATCCATAATGGTGGAGTGAATTTAAGCAATATCGAAGAGAAAATTTGTTGGTGGAAGAAGATGACGAATATTTGAAAATAAGGTGCCATTGTGTATTCAAAGGTGGTAGAAGATTGATCTTTGACCACACGATGGCGTTGCCAAAGCGAGCGCTGTGGTGAAAAACAAAAATGTTTTGTTCTTACCCCGAGCGAGCTCGGTCCTGCAGGTACTTTATGCTGATACAAAACCATGGGGTTACACTATATAATGAAGTAGGTACACGCACACCGGCGCGTGCGCGCTGCACGTTTCTTTTGATAGAAAGATAAAAAATGGTGACTTTTCCATTTTATCAGTTAAATTAAGAACTTATCGTTTCAATATTGCAGTGCGATCTAAATTTCCAGAATTGGAGGATGTTCTATTTAGTATTTCATGGATGCTCTAGGAATAATACTGCAAGGATAAATGGCGAAGAATGGTTAGTGGCGAGATTAAAATCCGTTTCTCTCTCTTAGATATTATCTGAGATAAGAATTAATAAAAGCTTAGCTTCACAAAGTGCTTGTTGACTTTCACTCGAAGTGTAATTTTCCTATAGAGTAATTTTTCCAGTGCTTATGTGGAGTTGGTTTTTAATATTAAAATTAAACCCTAATTAAACCCCACAACCTCGTCATTGCGCTTCTAAGCAGCAGAAAAAAGAGTGGTAATTTCAGATTACGACAACAAATAAATTGACCTTAAAATGACCTCTGAAAAATATTTGCATTTAGAAAACAAAGTTGACCTACACATGACATGCATCCAAAGTTCAATTTATGGCACTTTCTTGAAGAATTTGTACTACATTCTTCTAGTATGTCTCAATTTTTGAAAGAAACTTACTGCGCCAATTAAAATAACACACCATGTATTATATTGTTTTGAAAAAACTTACCTTGTAGAAAAATCCAAATTTATCCGGTAGGTCAGTTTGCAGAGTACTTGCTAAGGATAGTAAAGGGTCGCTATATCCCACAAACATCAGTTCCTCAATCGTTTTTGTAATAAATAAATTCGAAGCTGCGTAAACGATATTTAAGAACATTTTGTCAAATGTGCTGCGAAATCTTGCTTTGTATGCTGCGCTCTACAGTACAGAAAACATGAGGATTAGCTTTAACAAATCTAGTTATCAAAACATACTAAACCCTTACCAAAAGAACGGGATTGGCAGTTGTTATTTTATCTTTTAAACTCCTGGATACACCATCGTCGACGTAGTGGTATCTCTTGACGTATCTATAGCTAATTGTGTCATTTTCGTGCCAGCTAATGTTGACTTTTTCTTTAATTTCCAAAAATCTGTAAGGTCCAACTTGTTCAAACTTTGGTTTGATGGTTGCATTGTTAATGTCATCTGTATTCGTCCAATTGAAGAAGTAAAAATCTAATATCAGTGGCGGATCGTTTACTCTCCATGCCTTATATGGTTCCGTTTCTGGACCAAAATTCATGGCGGTTCTCACTATGTAGTCATATACATCGTCGAATCTTAATAAAAAGACACAGCCAAACGAAATAAAAACAATGCTGATGACCAGGCAAATTATTCTGATGTACTTTCCGAGCATTCCACTTGATTTCACTTCCATTTTTGTCTGCAACAAGAACAGATTCTTTTATCGAAATCGTTGTTGACTTTTTCTTTTTTTCTTTGTTAATTACGAGGAACAACTATTACAATGTGAGATAAAACAGTTCCCTTAAATCACTATTTCACAAACTCTCTATGGATGGCGTTGAACTGTGCGTATATTTCAATCATTATCCAGTAATTGATGTTCAAAGGTACCAAAGTGCTGTTCAAATACCGATATCACGAGATATAGAATACTTATGTAAGTAAATTTTGGTGAGAGATAACTTTATAGTGAAATCTAAAAGTGAAGAATGTGGTGACCTGTTAATCACAACTTAGTTTAGAGAAATGCTGTGATTGGCATAATTTGTAATTATTTTACAAAAGTCTTAAAACGAAAACAAGTTGGCGAATTAACTCGTATGTAGAAATCAAGCATACTCCGAATATTTTTTTAAATTACATTGACCTTTAGTGGTCATTTATTGGTCACATTATGTGACATGTTTCATTTTTAACTGTATTAAATATTGTTATAAAAAGAAATTTTTACAGGAATATGTTAATACCGAAATGCTGTTATTTGTTTACATTAATACCGGTTTTCAATACCCTTTTGTTGAATAAATTTTCTAAGGTCAATTACACTTGGCACATTTAATACGCATTAGATTTCTGAATGAACGCAATAGTATGGGAAAATCACTAGACCACAGTCATCTCTAATCTCTATTTCTAATCTTATCAATTACTCACTTGAATTTGTTCAGTTCCTTAAAGGCAATTGCAGTATGTAATAGCCTCATCATAAGGAGGTGTTCAAATCCTAATTACTATTTTTTATACATGGCTGCTAAGATGTCATTTAAACATTAAGTAGTAATATCTGCTGGGCATAAACTACTTGTAATGATAATGTTTACCAAAGCAGCTTTTCGAATGCAATTCATCCTTATCATGTGATAAACATTTTAATTATTTATTTAGACAGGTGCAAGTAACAGTTAAAAAAGTATATTAAACAAACATTTATTGATGCCGAATTGAATTACAACATTTTATTTACCGGTTATTAAAAAACAAACTATGTTTTAGCAACTTGCGGAAATATAAGGCAATAAGGAAATTTCGAAAATTGTTGTAATCAGTATAATCGCGCCAGCACGTTGCTTAGAAAAACAATATGGCTACTGCTATAAGGGAAAAAAGGCTGCAATGAAACATCAAACTGAATTGCAATTATTATGACCGGATGCAGTTATTATTTAAATTCAGAAAAAAAAAATTGAAAATGCTTTTATTACGCAGTTTTAATCTAATTTTTATTCCATTTAAAAATGTACCTCTCTTGCGATCTCTGAGATTGTTTATAAGTACTTTAACCGGACTATCTGTTATCATAAAAAAACTATATGGTTGCTGTAAATTAATCTTATTGACATCCTATACTATAATTAAATGATCAAACTGATGAAAGTATGATAATAATTTATACTCCGTATTTATTTAAATGCGGAGTATAAATGTAAGGGAGTTCGCGAAACTACACGTAATACTTCATTTAGTAACTAATTACCGACAAACTGTTGTTTTCAATACTTGGTAATGTAGAATTGTAGTGAAAAGGACTCCAAACAATGCGCTTTGTCATTTTATTTCGCGTACTTCAAGAAGAGAAATGGAAAAAATAACAAATAACCCACATACTTGCGATAAAACGTAGAAGTTACAAGGATAATTCCAATGGCCTTTCCACATATTTCGGTAGTTATAACACTTAGGCCCGGTTGCATAAAGCATAGTTAAGTTCATGATCAAAAATGGCAATTTTTAGTTTTGAGTTAACAATGCGATTAGCCAATCCGATTAGAGAATTTTGAATTTTCAAATTTGAATTATCCAATCAGATTGCTTAACAACGTTGTTAACTTAACATGAAGTTAACAATGCTTTATACAACTGGGCCTTACTATTTACAACTTCCTCAACCTAATTCATTGAACATGATCTGAAGTGATAACCAACTGGTATTAGAATTCCACAATGTCCCTTTACTTCTGTTTCGACCATTTGTCTCGACAGAACGAAGTTTTGAAATCTACAAACAAGCTTATAAATCTGCTGCTGGATGTACTGGATGCAGATTAAGAAATCTGAAGCCAATTTAGGAGATGTCTTGTTTATAACACCATGATAACTTGATTATATTGTCAATTATCCTTTGAAAACGATAAGTATAGTTATGATGAATCATAGTTCAAATATATCAGGTTAAAGTGTGCCGTTGATTTAAATTCTTTGGACTTAGTTCTTACGGAGGGAACCCCAGAGCAACAGTAAGAAATTAATTGTGCCAAAAAACCCACTGGGAGGTTTTCTTTGACGTAGAGAAACAAAGAAAAATTCCAGAGCAGCAGTAAGAATGGGTTAGGAATTTGTGGCTATAATTATAGCCATAAATATTACCTGCGTTCAACAATGCAAATGAGCAAAAAAACAACTGGCCGTTTTTTTAAAGGGACCAACAAAGAAAAATTTAAACTCTCTCTCCTTAGTTTTCATTGTTTATTGCAGTACCTGATGCAATAAACAATGC
>JAWQRJ010000993.1:0-17448 GCA_033557515.1 Diorygopyx duplodentatus
AGCTGTTTGAGATTTAAAATTAATGGGACAGTTGGTAGACCTGAAATAGTAAATTTTGGTTTGTAAAGTTACCCACATATTCATTATATTCATTTAACAGAATAATCTGTCCTAATTTTGTAATTATGATTCTAACAGGGGCGTCTTTTTACGAGGGTAAGCAAATGAACTTATCGTTTTTTTGCAACAATACATCCTAATTCCCTTTCAAAATTTCGTTTTGCCACACCACTGATCGAACAACAATAAACATGGCAAAAAAAAACAGTTATGCCAACTGAACCATTCATTTTGAATTACCTGTTATAGTCGCTATAATTTAAAAAAAAGGAAAATTTTAAATACAAATGAACAAAAGAGTTCTGCATAAATATAATAAGTATAATTACATAAATAATGGTAAATCTAGAGCGAGTTTCTTAATAATGGTAAGTCAAATAGAAAAATTAACGTTAATGAGCTACAGAAAATCCACATTACTATCATTACTAGTGATTGAGCATTTTGTTGCATATCTATGTTTCAGCATGATGGAGCTCCCCACACAAATTGCTTGAGCACGTCAAAAAAATATTGTTGTAATGTGTTGACTAATGCAGCATTTTACAACATTATTTGAATATGTAAAGTACTTGAAGTAATTTTTTCAGCATTTTTTTTTCATTTTCAGTACAAAACACAATTTTGTTCGTCCCAATCATAGACCGCAATTCAAAATCTGATTTGCTTTTTCCATTTTCACATAATTACATATGATACCTTAGAACACCTTAGATAAAGGAATTTTCTTGATATAACTTGTTTACAAAAGTAATGGATGGCTCTTTCAAGGACCCTCATAAATCTTATGGAAAATGGGTTTCTATGGAAATGGATGAGTTTTAAATATTTTGTGATTTTTGAGTCAAGAACCGTTTTGACTTTAGAGCTCTTGAGTCAAATATCTCAAAAATTTTACAGATTATTTTCTTTCTCGTATACAGAGGTCCGAGTCCCGAATTTCTTGTCAAATTTAAGAGCAGCTTTGTGCACCATATCAGGTGGACCAATAATGTGTATAAAAAAAAGATATAGGTTTAAAATAATCGAGATTTTTCCTCTTGAACATCTCCAAAAAACGAATAGTAATAGAAAGAAAATACCTGTATAAAAAATAGCTCATACCAAATTAGAAGATAAGTCATTTTAGGTGCTATAGAACTTTTTAATTAAAGATTTGATTAAAAATTCAGAGAATAATCCAAAAATGTAATAATATATAGGATCTTCTATTTAAAAAAATGAAGTTGTGTGCTGTTTCGGGCAAATGAAAGGTCCTAGAGTGCTTTGTTAGTAATAACTTTTGTATAAGTTTTTTTAAAAATTCCGTTTTAAACATACAGGAGAGACATTGGTTTCATTATTTGTGAGGTTGGAGCACTTCTTAAATTTCTGATAGGTACTTTGAAAATTTAATTTAAAAAAATACGTAAAAACTTTTTAGTAGCTAGTAGAAAATTTTCCAAAAATAAAAAAAGATTATTCAATAAAAACTTAATAAAAAAATGAAAACTGCAAATCTCAAAAAACTGTTTATATATTTTCTTGAAACAAACTGTAGAACTGCTCTAACACAAGAAGTGAATATAATGGAGTGGGGTTCAATATTCTATATTGCAATTTTTTGTTTTACAACATTTTTTGTAATTACTACTTGATGGTTGTTTTGAACCTCCCAGATATGAATTTTTAATTAATTTTTAAATAAAATACATTTTACACTTACAAGGATCAGTTTCTTTGTAAATATTTGATATGGCATTGTAAATATTTAAACAAAGATACAATTCACCTACAGTAGGAACAACCTTATTAATGCAATTTTATTTAGTATAAAAGAACAGCGAGAACCATCTGATATTTAATGAGTGTTTAAAACAGTGTGGCAATTATTACAATGTCGTTATGCAACATTATGTAAGTAATTAATTTAAGTCACCCCCACAATTTTGTTTGTGATTCTATTGTTGTCCTGAATCATTGTTAGTATATGTTGTTAGTTAAAATATAAATTATCAAAAATTGACAATAGGCAGATTTTCAACAGTATGCAACACAGATAAAAATATGCACAAAATCTATATTTTAAAATGTATTAATTGCAAAAATATACTTTAAAGAGATTTGACCATATTTTTCTATAATTCAATCCAAAAAAAATAAATATTCATTTTGATTACATATGTATCATTTGTAGATATGACCAATATGAACACTTTTATTGCTGTTACAGATAATTTAATTTTGTTATCATGCTGTTTATTGATTATTATTCATACTCCATGCGCTATTATTCAAATTTATATTCATACTGCTGTTTTTAAAACTGCCAAGTGAGCACATGAATACAAATTGTTTTGTTCTATAAACGCAGCAAGATGTTCAAGGTTTTGAATTCAATTTTTGATTTCCATCTAGCAATGTAAGTAAGACATTTTTATGTTTAGATTTTGTCATTTTTAATTGGTTTTTACCAATATAAAATCAATCGTTCAATTTTTTTTTGCATTGTTGATTAAACTGCGCATTAAAAAGTTGTTATTGGATTCTTCTGCATGTGCATACTTTTTTAAAATCTAATGGAAGTAAAATTTGCGAAGCATCGACTCCTTTTATTTATGGTATAGTCTTAGTATGGATTTTTCATTCTTACCACAATAAAGGGTGGTTTATCTCATTTAGTTCCGAAGACAGTTCAATTTTTAGAAATCACCAAACGAATTTTTTGTTCAAGGGGAATGAAGTGTTTATTTATTATAGGTTGTAAGAATCGTATAGTACTTTGTTGCAAGAATCGTTCTAATGTTCATCTTGTGTAACTGCTCTTCCACGTTATGAGATTGTACCTTTGTTTTCCATAAAACTTTCCCGTTGAATATGTTTATTTTCATCCGTTAATTCTAAAAATTCTGTGAAACTTTCGGAATTGCTTCTTAAATTTTTACTGTTGCATTTGACAGTAAAAATTCAGGAAAAAATGAAATGGTTAAACTAAAATTAAGACTGTAACTGATATAAAAAATACTGATATAAAATTGTAAAAGTCCTCAATGTAGAACAAAAAAAAGTAAGATAAAAAGAATTGTATTTACAAAAATTCTAGTGTTTTTACTAAGCTATGAGAATGTAATAAAACATTGAACAATAAGCGACCGCAAAAGTATTCTAGACTTTTTTGCAATAAGATGTTTGTTGAAAAAAAATTGTTAATGATTTTAAAACATTTGAAACAGACAAATGCTTTTGCAGCTAAGGTTAAAATGTATATTGCTTAAATAAAATATCCAAACTTGCTAATATATAAGTTCTTAATATTGCGATTAAAAATTGTAATGAAACTTCTAAAAATTTTGTAAATAAGTGTTTTTTCTGTCTTATGTACCAATATTCCTTCAAACTAAAGCCGTCCTTATAAACTCGAGTGCAGCTATTATTTATTTTTTCCAATTCTAAAGTACTATTATTCAAAACTTCAATTCGAAGGTAATGGAGTAGTTTTTATTCCGCAGGTCCCAAATTCGATGCTCACCATTGGTATCTTGGAAACGGTAAGAGCTACAGACTCGGTTAAATGGAACAATAATAATTAAATGGTCTTTATCTAAGCTGTTCATGTTCAGACCTTTTTTATTTTTCCAAAAAGAAATGCATCGCCTACTAGATATTCTGAAAAAACTGAAAATCGTCATTTTCTTCATATGTAAATATTTTCCATAAACAATGAAAGCTAAATACCTCGAACCTTATATCGTTGTAAAGAGAAAAAATCAAGCAATTCAATAATGTCAAAATCAACTATGGTTTCCATTTAAAAAAGTAAAACTTTGGGTCATATCTCGAAACTCGTGCAAGGTAAAAAATATTTTTATAATCTATCCTACAAAATGTTTTGCTATCTACAACTTTTTCCCTTGAAATTTTTTGATACGATAAATATATCGAAAATATTCACATTTGAAGAAAATGACAATTTTCAGTTTTTTTAGGATATCTAGTAGGCAATGCATTTTTTTGGAAAAACAAAAGAAGGTCTGAACAGCTTGATAAACACTCCCATATTGTTCTATTTAACCGAGTCTGTAGCGCTTACTGTTTCCAAGATACATCGAATTTGGAACACCTGTATAAGTTCTTAATGTTAATCGCAACATTGTAATGAAAATTCTAGAAATTTTGTTTCTTCAAATCCATTTAACCTTCCAACGTATCTTCTAAAACTATTTGGTTCTGCCATTTACTTTGTATGCATTATTACACAAATTAAATTGTCTGTTTGAAAATTTGCAATATTTTATATCTGTATGTGGTCCTTACGTAGTGGATCACAGAATTATGATACAATAATATTGCAATTTAGCCTCACCTTATCAGGAGTTGATATAAAAAGAGCTACAGGGTGTTAAAATTAATTTTGAATTTCCAGATTTCCTCTATAACTTCTAAAGTTTCTATATTATAGTAACGATAGATACGAAAATTGGGAAAACTTGATATCAAAATAATAGCTTAAGTTATTACTAATAAAGCAGTTTCTAACCCAAAAATAGTTTCTCACATACAGGATGTTCTCTTTCCCGTGGTTAACTTACAACTCATTTTACAACTATAATTTAATTTTATTGCAGCAACATTTGATCTAATTTAATTATTAATCTGATGAAGGCACCTTCTGAATATCTTGTGAACGCAACAAAAAGTTCACACTAAAAGATTCACTAAGTCTTCAGTAATGCTTAATATTTAAATGTTGGACATGTGAATTTTATTTGGTAATGAAAAAAATGGTTTACTCTTTCTTGGAAAACAGCGTATGAGAAAACGTTTTTGGGTAATTGAACGCTTTGTTAGTTAAATGTTAAAGTTTTTTCTCAATTCAAGTAACAAGGAAATATCAGTTTCCCATTTTGACAACATTCAGAATGTAAGCGTTTCTTGTTTACGTCAGTTACAGGTTCTTTTAATTCGGATGGGGTAAGCTGGGGTAAGCTGGATGGAAAAAAGTTCAGTGTATCTGCTCAAAAACTCCTGTCATAAATTTTCACATTGATATTGTAAAAGCTTACCAATTCCCGTCTCAATGATCCCAAATCCTGATAATCCAATCTCAATTCTGGTATGGTCTAAAAATAATGAATGTATTGTTGACTGGCTTATTGACTATCATCTTATTAATTACAACCTCTGTTCCAAATTATGGTATACATTTACAGTATGGTTATGGTATACAAATGTATACCATAATTTGGAACAGAGGGAGTACATTTTCTCTCTCCATTCTGGACAATCTGGATTTTTATCTTCAAAAATGAAACTTAATTTGGTTTGCAATTTGGTTTGCCAAAATAACTCTTTTTATCGCGTGATAATAAGATTTTTTCCAATAAGATCTGTATTTTCATTCCATAAGTGAAGTATATTTTATAATTAATAATCATCATTCTTTGCAGGACCCTAAAAGCCTTAACCAAAATGTCTTCCAAAACGGAACTAAGCACACTAACAGAAGAAAACCTATACAAGGAGCCGGATGAAATTTTCGATGTAATCCAAAAAATTGGAGAAGGTTCCTTTGGCAGTGTTTACAAGTCCATTCATAAGGAAACCAACCAGGTCCTTGCCATAAAACAAGTAGCAGTTGATAGTGATCTGCAAGAAATAATCAAGGAAATATCAATCATGCAGCAGTGCCATTCCCCATATATCGTCAAATACTACGGCAGTTTCTTCAAAGATACAACCCTGTGGATTGTTATGGAGTACTGCAGTTTGGGTTCCGTGTCAGATATAATCAAATTACGTAAGAAAACGTTAACAGAAGAAGAAATAGCTTGTATACTGTCGGATGTTCTAAAAGGTTTGGAATACTTGCATTCGAAAAAAATGATTCATCGTGATATTAAAGCAGGAAACGTTTTACTGAATGCAGAAGGCCACGCTAAGTTAGCTGATTTCGGAATAACAGCTCAACTTACGCACAACATTACAAAATGTAATACAATGATCGGAACACCTTACTGGATGGCTCCTGAGGTTATCTTGGAAATTGGATACGACTCTTTGGCAGATATTTGGAGTTTGGGGGTGACGGCGTTAGAAATGGCCGAAGGGAAACCACCCTACGCCGATATTCACCCTATGCGTGCGCTTTTTATGATTCCGACCAGACCTCCTCCGTCATTCCAGGAATTAGACAAATGGAGCGCTGCTTTCATCGATTTTGTTAGTGTATGTTTAGTAAAAAACCGTGTAAAACGTGCCAAAGCGACGGATCTGCTGCAACATGAATTCATTATGACGGGCAAGGGACCAAATGTGCTTAGTGAAATTATTTCTGAAGTGAACGCTATTAAAATCAAACAAAATAATAACGGTAACAAAGGAACGGACAACGATAACAAAAAGTGTGCAGGAAAGGAAGAGACTCTTAAAAATATTTGTTGTGCAAAAACTACGGAAGAAGTGGGACAGATGAACACGACGAAAATAAATCTTACTAATGGAAAGCAGTACAATAAGGATAATAAGGATGTGCGTGAAATAGGAACGAATCATTTCGATAATACCGCAATGTCGATATCAGACTTTTTCGACTTTAATGTATTAAGCGTTTTAAACTGTGATGAACTGCAGCAGTTAATGATGAAGCTGGATATTGAAATGGAAAAAGAAATTAACGAACTAAAAGAAAGGTACTTATTAAAGGAAAAACCAATTCTGGATGCCATCAATGGAAAACGAAATAGGCAACAAAATTTTTAACTTAATCATTTAGTATAATTTGCTTTTTATTTGATAAAGAAAACTTGTTTCTACGCAACAAAATGCTTTATGCGCTTTTTTAGTTAATTTTACACTCTTTTCAGAAAATTTTATAGTGGAAAATGGAATAAATTATAAGAAGAACTAGATCTTAATCCATTTATGCCCCAATTTATTTTTAGTACTCACCTAACATGTCATTTTCACTATTCTAATGCAAGGTGGTGTAAATTAGTGATGCAACATATAAAAAAAAATAACAGTGATTAGTGATTAAGTAAGATATTGAAGAATGTATTTAAATGTTGCATCCCAGTTCTTGTTTTTAATGAGAAGAGACAAATCTAATCGAACTGCACTAGTTTCTGAGCTACAAATAAAATTAAAAAAGTACAATTTTTTAAAATGACTTAATACACAGTAACTGTTTGTAAGTAAAAGTTTATTACTGAAATTAACTTTTGTGAAGATTAGGTTTTTCACATAGAATATCGTAGGTCGTACCGAAACTAATGCAACGCTGGCCATTTAAAAATTTATGGCCAGATGTCCGACTCTCATATTCTTACAACCCCATTAGAAGGAGCAAGCACCCCAAGGGAGTTACAGGTAGTACCCACCCATTCTTAAATATCATTAATTAATGCCAACAATGAATACAAAAAAATAAAGTAAAAAAGATAAAAATTTGAAAATATTTTGCTCACTTTCGAATGCGACTACAGAAGAATACAGACCTTTGATCAAATCATCTTTCAACCATCTGGATTCAACAAGATCATGTCAAACCCATGTTCCGTCACCAATCAAATAGTCTTGATATGAACATTCTCTGTCTGGGATTTTTTAATGCCATTCAAATGCTTACTCTGAATTAGATAGTGATACATATGGGAAAGGATCACTTACAAAGAAATGGGACGCTAAAGTTCAAAATATGGTATATTTAGTTTAATTTCTATAAGCCACTAATAGAGTATTTTTTATTTAATCTGTGCTTTAATTCATAAGGAATTATTTATTTATTTTTTTGAGAAAATGGACACTTATTTATGGACAAAAACATATCTTACTCAAATGTGACACTTATTTCTAGACGGAAGGAGCAAAAATTTACCTTTAAAATTAACGTTGGCTTCAAAATGAATTCCATTAACTTTAATTTTTTTAAATAATTTAAGTAAATAAATAAAGTAGCTGATAGGAACATAAAATACAATGAATTCTATAAGTATGTATAACAAAATGAAATAAAAATCCTTTGGAAAGTCAACATACAGGTTGTCCCTTTGATAGTGGTCAAATAGTTAGAGATAGAAAAAAACTTTAAATAAAAAATTGATTGTTGATGAAAGTTTTTAAACTGTATAACCTAAAATTACTTTCTACTATACAGTACGTTCAGGAAAAGTGTTATATAACATCATGGGGTACTTTACTAATTACATAATTGACCAAAAGTGCACCCTGTCAGAGTCATTTCATATTTTGCAATAAATTTGCATGTTTGCAGGGAGAGAAAATTTTGAAATCTCCTGAACTAAATGAGATATCATATCTCAGTTTTCACTCTCATATTAAGCATGAAAAATGCTACCTTGTTTGTTGTGAACTTAATGCATTAGAATATTAAATGTGTATTGAATTTAAAAATTACAATCATGGATAATTTGATTTTAAATAGTTTTAAATGAAATGGTATATTTTTTCAACAATTAGATGTAAAATTTCTCTGTTTTCTTACGATTTTATTCACATATTATTAGCTTTATTTCTAAAGGTTTTCGAAATATTTGTGATTTTCTCAACAATTAATACAATTATAAAAAAATCACTATAAAGTCTATAAAAAAACAATTTTGTGTTATTAAAAAATTAATATGTTGCTGTTTTTATTTGAATTATTGTTCCCAAAATTAATTTTAATGCAGCTAAAGCTTAGCTTAACGTTAAACAAAGTATGCAAAGAAGTTACGTAGTTAAGGCGATTTGTGTTAAAAGTTAACGTATAAAATAAGTTTACAAAATAAAGTTTAAGCATATTCCGGTTGTTGGTGTGATATTAAGAATGAAAAATACTTTCATTTTCTTAACTTAACGCTCTAGAAAGCAAAACGTTTATGATACGAATATCGAAATTTTGGAGATTACAATCATGGATAAGATAATTTCTTCTTTCGATTTTATCCAATTATTATTAGCGTCATTTCAGATGGTTTTCGAAATATTCTTTACTTTCTCAATATTTAATAATGAATAGGGTAAACCGACTACACTGTATGTTGAAAAATAATTTTAGATCAGAATTGTTTTTGAAAATGTATTGAGTCAGACTCCATTTGATAAGACTTCTTGTTAAGTTAAAACGGATTTACTGTTATGTTATGTAATTCCTTATAAGTAATTAAACCCCAGCCTTAAAAAACAATAAAACAGTATCAACGGTTGTAAAACAATAAAGAATCAACGTCTAACGTAAAATGCTGTTCATTCTTAATAATACACTTGTACAGAATTTCAACGGTAATATTTGGAAATGCAGTAAGAGTTTTATCGTGCATACTGTGGTTGGTTCAGTGCGGTAATTTGGGTTTTTACAAAACACCATAGAAAGAACTCATGTATAAGCCAGTAAAACGTTTCTGTTGCATTCGTCAAAGATTAAAAACCTACCCACCGTTTCTCAAAATCTTCATTGTTCAGATAAAATAACTATGACAACGCTAAAACTAAAAGTTGAACTAAGAAGTAATCCTCTAATTATATTCTGAAATAAAGAGAATCGATTTTCTCTTTTCTTTTTTTTCTTTCTATTTAGCCGCTGTCAAAGAAGTATAGGTAAATGGGACATAACGTATATGTTGTAAATTAAATAACAAATCGATTGATGTGGCCAGTAAATTATAATTATCCACTCAATTTATTTTAAAAAATAAATAATATTGGTCATTGTTGGTCACATTTATTACTGCTCCGGTCCTCTACACTAACAATAAGTGTGATACATGGTGTCTTTATTGTATGATGTTATTGTTATAAATTAAAAACGTAAACAAGAATTTTGCACTACCCGTATTCATCTTTTGTCTTCATAATCAAACAAAAACTTTGATTGACGCAAAACCGTCAATCTTCTGAAACAAATCCATGGAGCTAGACTTCGTTTGAGTCTTTTCCTCAGTTACTTCTTTAGGCCACTGGAACAATCTTGTTCTCTGGCAAATCAAAAACATAAAGCAAATTAACTTGCATTAACCATTTATCGGTCACAAAATTTTAATATTGAGGATTTTCTGCAAATCTTAGAAACTCTCTAAGTTGCGAAGACTTCTATACTTAATGCATGCAAGTTGGCCTCAAAAGAATCCACTCAATAATATAATAAAACTTTTTTGGGTGCTTTATACACACAAACAAACGAACAAATCGAAAAAATAATAGTCAGACTAAAGAATGAAATGTTTACCTATATCTACAAAATAAATGTAAAGATGGAAAATACACCAAAAAAGAAATAGTTCCTCGTCTCACTGTTATTATTAACCCCTTATTGGATCAAGATATATTTCCAATTTTTTTTTAATTTTACCTGGAAATACGTTGTATAAAAAAGGCAAAACAATCGATTGTTCAAATTTCCTATTAATATCGGTTTTTCCTACCTTGATCAAAAGCCTTACTAAGGTTTAGAAATCAAAGAATTACAAATAACAAAATTGTTATTGGTAAGCGACGGAACTCCTATCTAAGACATTAAGAAAATTATTGGGATAGTACATTCTTTGATTTCTAGACCTTAGTAAGGTTTTTGATCAAGCGTTACAGAGAGATCCTTCACCATAAAATCAAAACTATTATAGAAATTATAGAAAGATGGTAACCTTCTGGCTATCGCAATACATCGCTTCCATTAGTACCACCAGTCATTTGTCATATAGGCAATCATTAATTGGAATGCACTTCCAGACAGATTCAGTGTCGTCCTAGCAAAAAGTAATTACTGCTGCCATACTGTTAAAATTTACTTATCTTTTTCCTTTCCCATTCCTTTCTTCTATACATTTGGTGTTGTTTGTTTTGTGTTAGTGTAGAGTAGCAAACTAAACATATATTGTTACCAGAGAATTTAGTTAAAAAATGGTCAATTAGCAAAAATTGTTATGCGATGATAAATTGAATTTTTGCCCTATAAATATTATATACTTGTGGCAATAAATGTTAAATAAATGTACACTATTGAAAAAGTGTCCCGCAGGGCTTAATTCTTGGACAAATCTTCTTCGATATCTCTGTAAATGATCTATCAGCCACCTTAGAGAAGCAAAAGTGGTGATAACACTACAGATAACACTACAATAAACAGATCTGAAACAATCTGTGTTAAAATGAAAAATAAATTAAATGGCACAATAAAGGTAGTTGGTTAAAAAAAAGGAACGAATTAATTTTAAACATAACAAAAACTGAATCACTTACCTACATCGTGGATAAATAAGGAGAAACTCGAGCTCCGTTGGTATTACCGTAGATTCAAATATTTATCAAAAACCCACAAAAACTGTATTTATATGGATTAATAAATAATAAAAATATATATATTGAGGAATTAAATATACAGGGGGTAAATGTTTCTGGAATACATGAACGGCAACAGTATTGTGATTTAAACGTTCAGAAATAGACACTAGACTCTTATTCCACACGGATGTATTATTGCCTGCTCATTATTCCGATGTAATCTTGGACAGAATTTTGAATGACAAAACGTACTTCTTGGAAAAATCACAAATTACGATGTATTCGTTTGTCGCTAAATTGTTTTTTGTCTATAATTTAAAAATTCGAACTGTTTTGTCACAAGATAAGAATGCAATAATAGCTTATTTCATCCATTTGTTAAATTATGCAAAAATTCATTTACTGGAGGTGTATCCAATAGATGAATCCAATATTTGTAAGTTATATTATCAATACCATTGTCTGCCGGACCACACGTCATACTTTTTATACAATCGTGATAATCTACGATTGGTATAACTGGTGATAATCTCTGATGTGTATTAGCTGTAATACTTTTAATATTTTCTCCATCAATCAATATTTTGACGTTTTCGCTCAAATATGGCTCAAATACAAACAAAATGATCCCGCTTGATGGTTTTTCTTTCAAACCACCGAAAGTTTATCTCTTAAAGTTTGTCCCGTTGTAGTTTACAATCACCTCATAGTTAAGTAAGCATTGCAGTACTTATTATTTCAACCCACGACTGGTACTTAGGAAAGAATTTTGCGCACTTACTACTTCATAAGATTCTTTTCAGCTTCCTTCCAGATTGTTTCCTAACATTTCATAGACACTCTATAAAAAAGCCTGCTACGGTACTTAATTTCATTTATGGTTTAGTTCTCGAGTGTTGTTTTTAGGTAGGCAAATAAATAATTGGTTTACAACTTGAAATAAACTAAGAACTAAATAAAATATCTGTTAGCAAAAAAAGACTTTTCTTTTATTCTCCTAACATACAAATATAGCGGCAATTAAACCGAATTCGGCTGATTATTGTAGACAATAGATCTCAATTAATTAAATCTAAAAAACAATAAGTAGTTACACTAATATATAATAACGATAATTATATATTACATTCTGCATGCATTCAACTAAGACTTTAACAACTGATTTAAAAAGAAATAAAAATATGGCAACCATTCTTATTGTGGGTGTATAAAATAATAGGTGAAAGTAGTTTCAATTTAAATGATCCAGAGATTCTTTAAAACAACAAAATAATCGAAAACGGGAGGAAAAATTATAAAACATTTTACTTTCAACAGTATTACATTAAAAAAAAGTGAATGTTCAATATGGAACATTGGAGAATAAATACGAGACTGATTCACCGTTATGTGTGCGCCTCACCGCTTCAGCAAACATCATCGACACATCAATGCACTAAAAATAAGAAAAATATTAGAACTACTCGTCTTTACCAGCTTCATTGCACACTTTTTGAAGAAATAATTACTAACTAACGCTAATGCCTCCGTTCCAAAGACGGTTCGGGCAAATAAATAAACATACAATTTTAGCTCCTTTAATAGTATTAGATAAAAAAATGCATCAGTGTTTAGAATGTTCCTACCAAATTTTATGTCAAACATACATCAAATTAATCAGTTACTAATCGGATACTATCTCAATTTTGGACTTAGGTGTAACCTACTCTTTATCAATTTCTAAAATTTCAAACTAATAATACCAGTCAATAATTTTTCTTCTGAAAATCTTTTTCCTTTGTAATTTGTCAATTTTTGAAAATCTCACCTGTATTTTGGGACACTCCTTCATATGTCCATCCTGCGGAATAGTATTCGTGACGACGACAGCCTCGAAACAAGCGTTATTAATCCTAGAAATGGCGGGGCCCGAGAATATGCCGTGCGTCAGAATCGCGTAGACTTTCGTGGCTCCGGCCTCCATCAGCTTCTCGGCGGCATGGCAGATGGTGCCGCAAGTGTCCGCCATGTCGTCTACTAAAATTGCGACTCTATCCTTCACGTCGCCCACGAGCACCATCGAGGCGACCTCGTTCGCCTTCTTCCTCTCCTTGTGAATCAACGCAAACTCGACGTTTAACCGATCGGCTATGGACGTCACCCTCTTCGCGCCGCCCGCGTCCGGCGAGACGATTATACTGTTTCGCCATTCGACGATGTTCTCTTTGATCCACTTTAAGACGGCCGGTTCGGCATACAAATTGTCGACTGGTATGTCGAAGAATCCTTGGATTTGAGACGCGTGGAGGTCCATGGTTATTATGTGATCTGCGCCGGCGACCGATAGCATGTTTGCCACTAACTTCGCCGAGATTGGTGCTCGACTCTATTGGTAAAGAACAATGGTGTTGTTGTATTTAGAATTTTAGAATAGCGTAAATGAAATGTGTGCAAAGCAAAAGGTGAAAAAAGCACAAAAAGACAAATGCTTCTGTAAGGGGGATGAATGTACAACTTTAATGAACTATGGCAATGGACTTGACAATGATTAATTTTACCATTGGTAAACATGAAATGAAGAGTAGATATAGCCTTTTGTAACAAAATGTAATGATAAGAATGACTAATAAGGATGACTAAAGCAAAAGCCAGTAACATTTCTAATATGTGAAAGCAAGCAGAGAAGCAATCAAAATTCGTTTCTAATCTTGAACAAGAAGATTGTATGAATAACTATTTACTAACAGACAGCAGCCTAATATGAACACAATATTCAAGTCTGTTATTTTTAAATTGACCAAATGTATTTTAGATACAAAAAACATTTAAAAAATGCTTATCACAATAAGTTTTTATATGTACTTTTTACTGGGATGATAAAAATAATAATACCAGATTGTCGAGCAAAATTATGCAACTCCAACACTTTATTCCTGACCTTCACACCACTACAAGTGGTTAAATAAAATATTTAACTAAATTAAACAAATCATCACGATAAACCCAACACATATCGCTTCTTAGGAAATAGGGTAGAAACACTTTAGTTTTAACGTTTCAATGAGAATTAGCCAATTAGCCTTTTCACAGGTTGAAAAGTTCCTAGAATTCCCTAAATTTCTACGCTTGAGAAAGGCTCAGCCAAGAATGTTCAGTTTATGAAACAGAAAGCGTACCCCATACTAGAGATGTGCTTGATGTGAAGTCTGCCTCGAGCTCGCCTTGATGTAAAAGGTTTTCGTTTGAAAAATTTCAAACAATCACACTGCTAGCAGCGAAAGTAAAGTTTCTGTCATACAATGTGTGAGTCAGAGACATCAGGGGTATACAAGATATCTATTGCAGACTAATACAAAATTGCAGAAGAATACAAAATGAAATTCAGCAATATCAGCAATAGATTATTATGATTATTCATTCACATAAGGTTTTAAATATTGACCACAGTAGTTGCAAGGAACTAGAGGACTGCGTGCTTATCTATATTAAGTAGCATACAGTGACTTCTAATTTAAGACATAAAATAATTAAGACAATATCTTTGGAAACATAAAATTTAATATTTTCAAGGACTTACATTCTTGGTGGGATTTAATTTATTCTGAAATAAAAATAGCAATAATTATCAAAAAAAAAAACAACATATTTATAAGCTCGATTGTTTTAAAAATAACAACAGCAACTACTGATAAGGTATTGTTGTAAAGAAATGATTTTGTAACGTATACTGTTAAGATTGAATTGGTATTCATTGGATTGTTTTTTTTTACTAAAATTGGTGACCAAAGGTCAATCGAAAATAGTCGCTTATCTGTTTGTGGCAAATATGTTTCTCAAGAGGTATTTTTTTGAAAATTGATGGAAAGTAACGCAGCCATTATTAAGTAATCACTTGCTATTTTATTTAACGGTTTTATTTCAATTATGATAGTCATCAGGCATGAAAATCAATGCATTTTCAGTAAAATATTTTTAACCAAAATTTTAAAGAGAAATTAAATATCAATAATTTAAAAAATAATTATTTTGTTTTCTTGTAGTTATTAAAAATACCAAGATGGAAATTAAACATAAAATGCACAATGTGTGTAATCATATTTCCTTTTAAAACCAATAATAATAACAAACAAACAATAATTTTTTTAAATCTTGCCAAACATAAATTTGTGCAAAACAATATTAAAAAAGTGATTCTGAAAGGAGTTGGTGTAATTGTTTAATAATAATTAATTGTGTATTTTTTTCTTATTTTTCAACATACAGGATAGGATGTACTCTTTCTTCCAGATACTACTTAATGTCAGTTTTTTAAAAATTAAAAAAGCCCATATATTACCGCACTTCTTTGTTTCTCGTTGAATTTAGAGATAACTTTATGGAGCATATCTTCGATCATAGTCATCCACTTTCAGAGTTTTCACATTTTTTACAAAACAGATATTCTTGTGGTTTTCGAAAATTTGATAGAACATTTTACGATAGCTCTTATACTATTTTTATATCTTCAAAATATGTATTATTCAAATACCGTGCAGCATTTCTTATCTTATTTTAGTCACATTTGTTTGATACTTTCTTTGATACGTTGTATAAACATTTAATTTTTTATATCCACACTGTTTTTTTATACTAGAAAGATTTTAATAATTTAAATAAATTGTTTAATTCCACTTAGTAATTTTTTTATATAAAATTCTGTGTATCATTGATAATTTGATTTTTTTCCAATATACTGTTTACCATCCGATATAATTGTATAATTAACACTGTTTAAGACAAACAGAACACTCTGCTATATTTAAAAGTAATTATAGTCTATATAAATGAAGACAATTTTCCCAAAAACTGTCAAATAACCTGACCCTTAAATTCTAAGAGCAACTAAAAACCATCTAATAATATACGGTGTGTTCCAGATAATACGTGCAACGCTCACGATGTGTACCCGGCTGGATGCTAGAATGAATGATCGCGACTGGGTGGTCTAAGATGGTTAAGACAAACTAGAAAACTGGTATTGAAGATAAAAATATTAGATATAGAATACGTAATTCAGACCAAATTTCAAGTTTTCTTATCGAACAATTAAAAGACCAACAGTCCAGGGATGATTATAAAAAATTTATCCAACTTTGTTTAATTTTTGTAAGACGTCTTCCTGCAAAAGACATATTTTTCAGAGTACCTGGTGCTATTCATCACGCCAGATAGATGGCAAAGGCCATTTATTCTCTCAAAATATCTTTTCAGGGTTCAATTTTTATTAAAAGATTTAGAAAAAAAAGGTATTATAGTAAAGTGACAGGTTTGTCCCACATTAAAAACTGTCCCCCATAGTGTCCCACATCGGACAATGTGTCCCGCATTAAAAGTTTTTAGGTTTATTACAGTAAACAAGGCCAATGATTCTTCTATTTGATATTGAGCTTTAATACAGCTTGATTGGGCTGTAATACTGTTTATATTCGTTTATTGGATAACATTGGAGACAGTTTTTCTATCTTGCTTAAAACTAATCTTTAAAAACTTAACTTTACTTATAAAGTCCCAATTTTTGTTATATTTAGTGCGTTCTTTGCAAAACGAAAATAAGTATTACTTTTTAATATTATAGAGTATTGTAAATTATATGTAATTTACTACGTCATTAGAGTATACCGAGTATATAACTTAACAAATAAATGAGAGGTTATATTTATTAAATAATCTCGTTATCTTCAATTATTCTAAATTATTCTCCTAAAATATTACAAATATTATTATTTACTAACAATTGATAATTTTTTTCTAATACTGTGTTATTTTCATTTGAAACTTTCTTATTGAAATTTTCATTTTGTTTTTTTAAATCTGAAGTCTTTGAATTGAAATTTTAATTTGTGTGCAATGCAGAAAAATTAAAATTACGTATTTTCATAAATTTGGAATTTTCCTAAATTGAATTTTTGGATTTGTAGGTAATAGAAAAATATTTAAATTATTTCTTATTGAAATTTTGAATTATTTTGTGTTTTTTTAAATCTGAAATCTTTAATGGAAATTTAAATTTGTATGCAATGCGGAGAAATCAAAATTAGGAATTTTCTTAAATTGAATTTTTTGATTTGTAGGTAATAGAGAAATATTTAAATTATTTTTTATTGAAATTTAGAA
>JAWQRJ010000994.1:0-17447 GCA_033557515.1 Diorygopyx duplodentatus
CATATAATCTGTTTAAATAAAAAATAATATAAAATAAAATTGAAACATGTATTCTCTCCAGCCTTCTCGAAACTATTTGCTTACGAGATTTTGCCTACGGAACCTTTTACACGTTATACAAAACTGATTCATCTATTGGCGAGTTTTTGTTTTATTTAAAACGATGCACAATTTTTTTTTAATTCGCTTCCAAAGCCAGGGGTCAATACTTTTGACGGCAATAGTAGAGTCACATCAGTTTTCTCTTTACTATCAGGCCTTCCGCTAGCCGACTGAGTGCCCGCGTGTAAAACCCAATATGCCGCCTCCACTCCACTCCCATCCTCTATTTTTTCTTAGTGCGCTTGCACAAAAGGACATTTAGTTTTGTTGTAATAAATCGCGAATTTGAGATATCAAATTAAGAATTTTAAAAGCCAATTGTTTGAAAGGAATAGTTTGTAGAAGTACATCGCCTCTTTTTTCTAGTTAAACCTTCCTCCGCTGTTGTTCTCTATTTTATGATTTACCGTTAAAAAGGGGCAATAACGTTCAACACTTGACGTTTTGTTTTGGAATATATAGATCTCTGACAGTACCGCGAAGAGTTCACTTTTGTGTACAGAAAAGCCAGATAGTGCAACGCGGGATGGGCGGGGGACGACAAGTTCGAGAAGGGTACGTTTTTGGAATAGAACGCTAAAGCCAAGATGTACAACACAAGGGCTTTGTTTCAGATTTTTGTGAAAGCGCTCCACCCCCGCCCAAATACTATTTTCCCGCTTATGGAGGCCCTGTTTACTATCAATCTTGAATTAAAAAGTAGCACAGAGAACCACCAAATTGGACCACTATATATAACAATTTCCTACATCTCCCTAAATAATTCTTCGATGTCATTCCTCGGGCAGATCTTGTGATACAGAGAGTAAAACTTGTCGAATGTGAAGTCATCCTTTTCCATAACATCGTTCTTTCCCATTGGCAAACCCATTTCTGAGAGGCACTGATAGACCAACTTTTCAGTTTTACCAGAAGCGAAGGTACGAGATATAACCTTCACGGGAACTTTACCGCCCGGTTCAACCAGGAAGCGCAATCTCATCCAACTAAAAGGGGAAGACGATATTTTCCATATTATCTCTTTGGACGTTATTTGTGAGGGAAATCAATGCAAGACTTTACATCCCACCGTAAATGTACTGATACTATTCAATCACCAAGCAGTCAACTACCAAAGCAATAAAAAAATAAATGCGTGGATACTAAAAACTTAAGAAATAGAGATATTAAGTAATTAATCACACAAATGAAAGTTTTTAGTTTCCGAAACTTACTGTTTCATAAGCTGCGTTCTAGGACAGACATTCACAATCTTATTATTATGGGTAATTTGGTGTAAGCCATCCTGCCACTCCTGCGAAGGCATGCAAAGTGAAAGAAAAAAAACGGATATAGGTGCAACAGAATGAAAAGATGAAACGCGAACGAACGGCTATTGGTTATTTAACGGCTATTTATGTTGTAAGTACATGCACAGACGGAAAAACGCATGCAAATTATCGTACTCAAAATGACAAACTTACTGTTTCTTCAAACAGGTCATTGGACAGAAGTTATTGGCTTTCACATTGTGCGTTATTTTTCTCAAGCCGTCCAACCACACCTTCAATGAAAAGTACGTTTCTTTTTAGATAATTTGCAAAAATGGGTCGATTGATAAGAGTTCATGCCTTGTTATTTTTTGATTTCTCGTACATGCAACATGTAATTTTTAGAAGAGACCACACCACTTCGTTTAAGCAGGAAATAAATAGATGATTAAAATAATGCAACAGGATAATATCGTGTATGATAAACAAGAATTTTAATTTATTTTATTTTTGTTGAACTCTAAGCATTCGTGACCATAAACGCATAAACTATTTTTAACGTTACAATTATTCCCTTAATGTTAATGGCATTTAAAAACACTAATAACGCAGAAAGTACAAAGTACAATTTTCTATATTGCAAGTTGTATGTCCAAGTAATAAATTTTGAAATTAATAGTGATTATTCAAGTAGTCTTTATTATTATAATAGTAAAAAAATTAGTCAGTTTCCTGCGATACCTCGGCCCCGTTGGACCCCTTTTGCTACCTCCCATTAACAATTTATTTATTTAATCCCCAATAAGCAAATAAGACAAACATTTTTACCTTCGCAACTTTGGCACTAGGACAAACGACGTGTTGATAATTAATGTTGATATAATCGGTACCGCTGCAAATGGTCAAAGATTTATCGTCCAAATCGAGGCCGTGCTTGTTCTGCAGGGTATTGAGCACTTTACGGTCCTGGGGAATCCCACCGGCACGTACATCGCTAACCTGACACAGCTCGATCACATCCCCTTCCTAAACAACCACCGAATTATTATAAAAACCAATAAAATCCACTTACCGTTTACCTTCCCGTCACTTTTCCAATATATGAAAAACCCGTATTCGTCGACTTTAAACAAGGTGTTCTGCTCGAGCACCACGTTGTCCTTGTCCTCGGTCCACCGGTCGAAGACGCACCCGGTGAGAAGTGGCTCCGGAACGGGAATGTGCCAATCGAACTCGAACTTCTTGGTCATGGCTGTAGGCTACTTGAAAAATTCGAAAATAACGACTTCGAAGCGACTTTTTAAGAGTTCCAAAACACTCACCTAAGTGGTTTATTTTAAGTTGCTCAAAATGCCGTTTATTTATTTACCAAAAAACATCTTTTACCTCCGATGGTTCAGGCTTATTTACGGGACATGCCAAACTGAATGTCAAACGTCAATACAGCGATACAACGCGCATAACCTCACTTTTGCGACTGACTCTGATGGCTGATTTGAAGATTGTGATATCAGCGGTTTTAATTGGGGCTTCTAATTAACCAGGAATAGCTAGGAAATGATTTCAAATATTACGTTTTGCGTTAGTTAAAATTCTTTTAGGTTTTTAAAATTTATTTACACTGTTCTTTTCATACAAATACAGGCTGATAAACACAAATAGACCGGGGCGTGCAGTTTGAATTGAGCAAATGAACAATTAAGAGTTAGTTTTTTTGAAAATAAGTGGGTATTTATTCAATTATATTTAATTTAATTTTACGTGTACCGTGTACTGAAAAATTTGTCAATCTACAGGAGCGAATTTAAACAATTTTTTTAAAGAAAACATGGTTAATTACCGAAATTTGGAATAACTTTTGGTTTTTGGGAAAACAGGGTGTACTGACTTACTTTTATGTAAAACCCATTTTAATTAGCTTTGTTAACATTTCAAAGAAAAGACGTCTTCAAAATCTTTTCAGAAAATAACATGTTAGCATTTGTATCTTCTAAACCTAATCTATTATTTTGATTTATTGTGCTGGGTGCAAAAAAAAATAACATAAATATTAATGTTCTATACTTACTAATCAGCCACGACTTCAATCTGAAAAGTACCACGAAGCCCCGAAAGATTGCTCTATTTAAAGATAATGTGATAATCCAATTTAGCAGCCAAATCAATAAACTGCGCATTGAAAGAGTGGTAAATACCCAAACATTCCAATTAAAACACGGTACAAATTACTAACACAAAGGCAATTTATTCGAAGTCTTCTAACAGGGCATCGTCGTCTTCATTGGGAGCTGCGGGCGGTTTTGTTTGAGCTGGGGCAGGACTGTCTTCTTCATCTTCCGACGCTCCCCCTTCGTACCTCTGAGGTTTTTCTTCGGGTTTCTTTCCTTCCCCCTTCTTTCCCTGTTCGGGTTTTCGTTTTGGATATTGACCATAATCTTCTCCGTAGTCTTCGAACTCTTCTTCTTCTTCGTCGCCTTCTTCCTCCTCAACATCTTCATCGCTTATTGTTGTTGAAGGACAAACGGACACTTTGGACGGCGGATACTCCTTGAAGCGTTCGTGGTCGGTTCTTTCGAAGACGTCCACTTCATAGTAAATGTTGCTGATGAGTTTTGCAGCCCAGTCCGCGATGCAAATCAGAAAAATCGAGTTTTTATCGGTGCTGTCTCTCTTGGGAACGTTAACGTGATGGATCTCCGCCAGTTTTTCGAGGATGCAATCCGAGAGATCGCGCAGCATCGGAGAAACAATCGTTGGTGGTTGGTGTTCAAAGGCATAACGAAGTGCTTTACGTAGACGTTTCCTGAATAAACCAAGCGCCTCTTTCCTAGCGATGGCTTTTTCGCGTCTCAGTTGTTTTTCTAAGGCACGCTTGCTACGCATTTTTCCCACGTGCTTGCGCAGTTGATTAAAGTACAATTCGGTTTCTCTAGAAAGCAAACGAAAGCCCAACATTTGAAAATTTCGAAATGTTAATTGGACCTTTAACCCTTACTCTGGGGACATCGAGAACTCCTCCTGGACCCTCTGTTTGAACCTTTGCGTCCTTTCCGGATCAAAGACGTCGTGGTACTCTCTCCACGTGCCTAACATAAGCCATTTTTTAGGTCTGGCCAGCTCTTCGATCCTTATGTTACAGCGTGGCTTCTTAGCACCTCTGTTGGGGTGGCCAGCTTGTTGTCCACCTTCGAATTCATCTTGTTCGTTCTTGATCACCTCACCGATGTCTACAAGCAAAAAACCGTTTGGTATTCTACGTTGTTTGGATGCCAAAAGTGGTTACCGTCTTCGGCCATGTTGGTATCCTATTGGTTTCTACTTTAGATCTGAAGTGCGAAAGTTAATTGGAAGATGTACGGCGATAATTTTGGATCTTTTGATGCGAAAACATTCGAACAAACGTCAGTTTAACAGTGATCACAATGACGTTAGTTTCTATGGAAGTGTTACCCTTCAGTGTCTTCTTGTTATATAAGAAGTTTCCTATGTTTCCCAATAATTTTGGGTAACGCCAAATAAAGTTCCCTTCAACCCTAAGCATCAAAACAGATCGCGATAATGATGCCTGGGTACTATCTGTCATCCAAGCTGTTTTCTATGGATCCCATTAATTTTGGTTAATGCCAATGAAAGTTCCATCCAACCTTAATGATCAAAACTGATCGCGATGATGATGTCTTGTGATCTTCGCGTTTTCCAAGAAATTTTGATTTTGATTCACCCAATGAATGTTATAACTCCTCAAGTGATAGTATATGTCTCATTGATTTTAAATTATTAATTCAGTATCTGTATCCCACATATACTGTGCTACGTTGGGTGTATTAAAGTTGAAGTGTATCAATTTCAGACTTATACTTCATTTCTGTTAAAAAAGTCAGTAATTTTTTGTTATTTCCTTTTGGTATCAAACACTGTAAACATATCATCCACAATATCTCAGCCAAATTCCACGGAAATACTCCGTATCTTTCTTCACTTGGCTCACAAAACTACTGATAAACAAATCAGTGAAGAAACGAGACAATGAGATATGGGAACTTATGCATCTTAGAGACCATACTGTATAGTCCATTAGACGATGGCATAAGTAAAAATGTATTCACTTAATACCTTCAGGTGAGTATTAGAATGGTACTATTAGTAATTAGTATAGTGGTTTCTTCACTTCATTCGCATCCTGTTATTATTTTCCTACAATTGCAAAACAACCTTGGCGATCCAATACGCGACTTTACGCATCTGTATTAATCTTGTATGCATAATAACATCGTCATCATCAGCATGTTTCATATTAACTTGTTAACTGTTACATGCTTGAGTTAACAATAATTCTCTTAGGTGTAAGGTGAAAATAGTTCGGAAATTAACATCGAATTACAATGTCATTGGTAGGCGGTCTGATTTTTATTGTTTGTTTATCTGTGAATGCAGAAAAACCTATAAAAATATTAGATCAAGAATTCCACACACCCACGGAACAACATGGTAAAACCGAGTATAAATTTAGGTAAAAATTCTTCCATGTTTATCAATTTTTTTGTGGATATGTTTGTGCTTTTTTTGCTTATAGCTTTAAAAGTGAAGATGGCACAACAAGAGAAGAGACTGGGGAAGCTGATGACAAGAATGGAGTATCGGTGATAGGAAAATATTCTTACATCAAACCGGACAAATCAGTTGAAGAAGTTTATTATATTGCTGGTACCAAAGGGTTCGTTATATTACCTAAAAGTGAATATTTAAAATTCCATGGGGACCAAATGTTGAGGATTCCTTCAGCAGCACTAGCAACATTGGCAGGATAACGTAAAACAATATGTGTAAAAATAAGACAAAAAGTTGCGCAGGCAACAGAACTGCAAGAAGCTATTCATAAAAGTTACCGCGAAACTTTAAAACAATAAACATTTCCTTTTATCTATCTTTATTCTTTAATTCTGCCAATATTCTTCTGTTCATTTTAGATATAAACAACTGCAATTTTCCCTTTCGGATGTCCCTTCGACCTGTTCCTTCCACTCAATGGTAAAGACGAGGACAATTCGAACGTATCAGTGACACATCTTTGTGTACTCATATCAAAATCAGAATTTCTCTCTTCTTTACTTTGCGTTCGTGTTGTGGTGTGCATATCATAACCGTCTGTACTCAATATATTCTTCGATGGTCCAGCTTCTTCTGTGCTGTGAGGAGTGGTTGTTCCATCATCAATTCGATTGCTTGAAAGCGATTGAATTGATGGTGTGATTATTGAGAAAACTTCCATTGAACTGTTGGTTCCATCCACGCTGTCCGTTTCTGCAACTGATAGTTTAGATGATGGGCCATTAAGACAATAATCAGCGTCATCGTCAATTGGCGAAATTTTGCAGTAAACATGACACATGACCTTCGCCGTCCAGTCTGCAATGTAGATGAGAAATCTGGAACGTTTATCTGTTGCCGCCCTGGATGGCATATTGATGTTATATAAACTGGACAACAGTTCTAAGATGTTCAATGATATTGCACGAAGCGATGGTGACATTATAGGAGGCGGTTGGTTTTGTAGTGCGTACTTCGTAGCTTTCTTTATGGCTTTCTCGACCAAACTGTATGTCTCCTCTTGGCTCAGACCGACAGTTTGCTGTGTACTCGAGTTCACTCGATGTGACTCCCTAAAATAATCAAAATAATTAATGCAGTTATAAATATGAGAATACGAACTTCATCATTTTGGAAAATTCCATCTCGACTTTCTTCCTGAACTTCTCAATTCGGACAGCCGAGAATACCTTGTGGAAGTACTGACATTTGTCCAACATTAACCACGTTGATGGAACGGCCACTCCTTTGAACCTATATGGATTAAATGGACGCTTCTTGAACTCCAATTGCGTACACTTCTCCACTCGCAGTGGATCCTTTTTGACTTTGACTTTTGTCTTCTTGGGACCGTTTCTCATGCTCGTTCTGAACTGTAAAACTTGTACTAACACTTGGAAATTTAGATATGATGACTTATCGGAAATCTTTGATGGGTAACTCAAACTTATCACTATGGTTATCGACGCAGCTTAAAACTACTGTAATAAAACTAATAATAACTGTTACATCGAAAAACTTTATTTGGAAAAAAACTATCATGTGGACTTCTTAACTTCATAGATAGTAGACGGTTTCATGTAAGTAACAATAGTACAAAACATCACCAAACATCTTTACGTTGGTGCACTTGACTTGGCTGCAATAGCATTCGGACAAAGGCTCAATACATGAAACGAATGGCGAAATCTTTCAGATTCACCAGGTACAGTTGCACTTAAAGATCTCAAGCCGATCAATTAAAGTCGAGACCAATATCTACGAAGCAAATACACGCCATACGATGAAGAATCACTTACAATTAGTGCTGTAAAAACAAAAATAATAATTACGATCACTTTCACTACATTACCGTAACATACCTGAAATACGCACAATCACATTTACATCTTTCTGGACAGACGCCTTTGATTCCGTACAAGAATTTGCTGACTTAACATCTCCAAGGAGCTGTCTTCGTCAGTACTGTCATCACTGCTGATCGAATCTGCATTACGCTCTCTCTTTTCTTTGTGCCTCTTATTGGAGGTGCCCGGTTCATTTTGAGTGTCAATGCCCCTTCTTTTTCTCCTTCGCTCCCTTGCCTTTCGCTTATCTTCTTCTTCTTTTAACCGACGTTTCTCTTCCTTTTCCCTTTCTTTACTTTCACTTTTCTCCCTTTTCTTTAGTTCATTCTCTCTTCGTTTCACTTCTTTTTCTCTAGCACGTTCCTCTCTCTTCTGTTCCTTCTCCCTCTGCTTATCCTCGTACGCCTCTTGCTTTGCTATCCGTCTCCATTCTTTAGCTTCAGCTTTCTCCCTTTTCATCTCTTCATTCTCTTGTCGTTTCCTTTCTTTTTCCCTTTCTTTACTTTCCCTCTTCTCCCTCCTCTTTTCTTCCAGTTCGCCCCTTTTCCTTTCTTCTTCTCTTTCGCGCTCCTCTTCAATTTCCCACCGTCCTCCCTTGGCCGCCTGGGCCCTCAACGCCTTCTCCTCTTTCCTTTCCCGGTCCCTTTCCACTTGGCCCGTAAGCTTTTCCAGACTATCGTCGCTAGACGAACCCAATTCAGAATCCGTACCTCCTTCTAGCATAGGGGCAATGGCAACAAAAGGTGCCATGTAAGCCCTCTTAAACTTACTACTACCTGTTCGCGGTTCTTTTTTAGTTTGCCATTCTTCGCTTCCGCGCTTCTTTCTGTGTCCATCAATTTCGCTATCGCTCTCTGGAGGAGAAAATGCCCTCTTGCGGGATTTCCTCGGTTTAGGTTCCTCCTTGAGCACCTCTTCTTCTTCTTCTTCAGCAACCTGGTGTGCTTTCTTTTCCGCTTTCTCTCCTTTCTTCTTCTCGTGCTTTTCTTTCTTCGGTTCAACTTCTTTCCGTTTTTGAGGTTCCCTTATCTTTTCGGGTTTATCGACCTTTTCACCATCGCTCTCTGGTGCTGGTTTTTGTTTCCTCCCAAACCATCCACCAGAAGGTACCATTTTCTTTTCTTCTCTTCCACCTTCATCTTTGGGCTTCACGACCTTCTCTTTCTTGGGTTTGTCTACTTTTTCAACTTCGCTATCTGGGGTAGCTTTTTGCTGCTTCCCAAACCATCCTAACAAACGTTTAGACTCTTTTTCTTCTTTTTCTTGCTTTTCAGCTTCATCTTCGAATTTCAGAGCTTTTTCTTTCATAGGTTTCCTCCTAGGAAGCTCCTCTAGAGGTTCAGATTCCTCCGTTTCTGGAGGGGAGAATGCTCTTTTGCGAATTTTCTTGGGTTTAGGTACCTTTTCTATCTCTTCAGAAGGTGCTTCTTCAACTTCTGACTTTATCTTTTCCTCCTTTTCTTTTGTCCCCTTCATCTTTTTGACCTTCTTTTCTTTTGCAGGCTTTTCAGCCATGTCTTCTCTGCTTTCTGGTTCTGCGTTTCCCTTCCTCCCAAACAATTTCGAAAACGGTTTACCGCTTTCTGCTTTTATTTCAGCATCCTTTTCCTTTTTCGGTTTCTTTTCTTTCACAGGTTTTTCCTTCTTAACCTTAGGGGCCTTTTCTGTTAGCGATTCCGGTTTCTTTTCCTTTCTACTTTTCGTAAAACTCGGTATGAGCAACGTATCAATACTGCCTTCAGATTCGCTTTCGCTTTCACTGATACTGTCTAAAATTCCGCGCTTTTTCTTCGCTTTATCGGCCTTTTCTTTTTGTGGTTTCTCTACTTGCCCCAGCGAAGGTTCTCGATACCTTCTTGCTGGCCGTACCGGCACATCGGACTCTTCACTTACCGGAGGAGAAAATGCTCTCTTACGCACCCTTTTTGGCTTTACAGGGGTTTCCTCTTCTGGTTCAGCGACCTCCTCTGGCTTTTCTTCCTTCTCCTTCTTTACTTTCACTGGTTTATGATGTTTTTCTTTCTCATGCTTATCAATCTTTTCTTTTTCCCCATCATCTTTCTTTCCTTCCTTTTCGATATCGCCTATTTCTGGTGCCATTCTTGGTTCCAGTTTGGGCTTCTCTTTCTTCTCCTTCTTTACCTTTTCTGGTTTTTGGTATTTTTCTTTCTCGGGCTTCTCAATTTTTTCTTTCTTCTTATCACCCTCTGTCTTTTCCTTGTGCACTTTTTCTTTCTTGGCCCTATCTTCCTTTCCTTCCTTTTCGACATCACCTACATCTGTCGCCATTATTGGCTGAAGTTTTGGTGCATCCACCTTTTCCTTTTCAGGCTGGTCTGATTTCTCAACTTCGCTGCCACTGCGAAATATGCCGGGCCAAAAACCTCTACGTTCCACCTTGGGTTTATCAGCCTTTTCTGGCTTCTCAGTCTCCTCTTCATCTTTTGGGGCTTTAGGCTCCCGCTTTTTCCTCTCTTTAACTGGTTTCTCTTCTTTCATCTTCTCGGCTTTATCCGCCTTTTCGACATCATCTTTTGGAGTTTCCGTAGTGTCCTTGTCTTTCCCTCTCTCTCGTCGTTTTTCCTTCTTATCTTTTTCTTTCTTCTCTTTGGGCTTCCTTTCTGGCTTCTCGTAGAAGCTGTCATCCCGTTTTATGGGCTTCTCTTTCTTCACCTTCGGTTTTCTTAACAACTTATCAATGCTATCGTCCTCTGATGAGAGCGATTCGCTTTCACTATCAATCACTTTTAGGCGTTTCTTTCTGGGCTTCTTCTCCTTGTTGCTTTGGACTTCCTCATCTGCTATCACTCTAGCTCTCATCTTTGGTTCACCTTCGTCGTCAATCTTATGTTTCCTCTTTTCATCTTTATATGGTTTCTCTGTTTTCTCGTCTTTAGACACATCCCTCTTTTCGTCTTCAGGCTTCTTCTCTTTTGCGGGCTTTTCACCTCTTTCCCTTTCAGGTTTCGGTGCTCTCTCTTTTTTAGTCCTCACCTTTCTTTCTTTAGGTGGCTTATCTTCATCTTCAATACCACCTTCTCGTTCAATTGTAAACAGTTTTTCCTTGGGCTTCATTTCTTTCACCTCCTTCTTTTCGTCTTCAGCGATGTCTTCGTGTGTCTTTCGTGGCTTGGGCGTCTCTTCCATTTTTTCCTTTGCCGCCTTTTCTTTTTCGTGCTTTCGTACCTTCTCTCCTTTTTCCGTAACAGGTTCTTCTTTATCAAAAAGAACTCTCTTTCGCGGTTTCGGTTCTTTTTCGCCTTCAATTTCAGATGGAACCTCGCGTTCATCTCTAGGTTTTTTGGGCTTTGGCTCTGTTGGCATTGCAATTAACTTTTTGCGCGGTTTCTTTTCTCTTGGAACTTCTATTCCAGGCTCACCTTCTTTTGGTTTCAATTTTTCCTTTTTAGGCTTCCGCTTCTTTTCCTTTACGAGGTCGTCTAGCGAATCTGTTTCAGACTCTTCATCCGTGTCACTTCCAAATGGCTGTGAAAGCAAGACCTTATGCGGTTTACGTACTTTTGTGATGTCGGTTTCAGATTGAACCTCTTCTTGTGCTGTTTTGCGCTCCGCAAGTGGTGTTTCTGTTTTAGGTTTTACAGCGCGCACTTTCTTAGGTTTATCTTCTTTTTCCTCTTCGGGACTAAATTCCCTAAGCTTTCTCGTCTTTTCTTCCTTAGGTCTCTCGATCTTTTCCTTCTTAGGCTTCGGTGCGCGCTCTTTCTTTGGTTTATCCTCTTTTTCTTCTTCCGGACTAATTTCGTGAACGACTTTGTGCTTCTTTTCCTTCTTGGGCTTTTCTTCCCTTTCTTCGACAGGTAACTTTTCCTTCTTGGGTTTTTCTTCTTGCTCTTCCATAGGCAACTTTTCCTTTTTAGGCGTTGCCTCTTTTTCTTCTTTCGGGATAGCTTCGTGCATAGGTGCAAACCACTTTTTACGCGGTTTTCTTTCCACCTCTTCCTCTGGCTTAACTGCTTTCTCTTTCTTAGGTATCTTTTCCTTCTTGGGTTTTTCTTCTTGTTCTTCCATGGGCAACTTTTCCTTTTTAGGCGTTGCCTCTTTTTCTTCTTTCGGGCCAGCTTCGTACATAGGTGCAAACCGCTTTTTACGCGGCTTTCTTTCTACCTCTCCCTCTGGCTTAACTGCCTTTTCTTTCTTAGGTATCTTCTCTGTCTCCGCTTCGATTTCAGATGGGATTCTTTTAGGTTCTGTTCTAGGCCTTTCTTTTGGCTTCTCTACCTTCTCTGTTTTGGGTTTCCGCATATCATCGTAAAAACCCCTTTCAGTTTTCGGGCCCAGTTCTTTCGGTTTACGTTCTTTTCTGTGCCCCAGTTCTTCTAGTGAATCTTCTTCAGATTCCTCGTCGGTATCACTTCCAAACGGCCCAGCAAGCCAAGGCTTACCAGCTTTCTTCTCTTTCTTTTCTTTTGGAATTTCCGTGTCGGATATTTGCGATCGCAACCTTGTTTCCTTTGGCTTTTCAGCTTTTTCCCTTTTGGGTTTCTCTATTCGTTCCTTATTTCCCTCAGGACTTTCTTCTTGCTCAAGTGCAAACCGTTTTTTACGCGGCTTCCTTTCCGTTTCTTCTTCCGACTTCGCTGTCTTTTCTTTCCTAGGTTTCCTTAATTTTTCGGCCTCAGTTTCTGATGGAATCCTCTCAAGTTCTACTTTTGGTTTTTCGGGTTTTGCCTCCTTTGGCCTCTCTACCTTCTTCTTTTTGGGTTTCTGCAAATCGTCAATATCTCTTTCAGTTTTCGGTTTTCTTTCTTTCGGTTTATGTTCCTTGCGGGATCTGAGTTCTTCCAACGCGTCACCTTCATATTCTGGAGCCTTCATTGACGGTTCCTTTGGTTCTTTCCTTGCAACCGCAGGTAAAGCTTTGCCATATCCTATTACTTCTTCGGGTATTTCCATTTTTGGTGCCCGTTCTTTTGGTTCTTTCCTAGTAACCGCTGGCAGTGCTTTGCCGTATCCTATTGGTTCTTCTGGCGCTTCCACCTTTGGAGGTGTCTCTTTTCGAACTTTTGGCTTTTCTGCCCTTTGCTTTTTAAGCTTCCTTTCCTCGTCGTACGCCATCTCCGTTTTTGGTTTGCGTTCTTTGGGTTTACGTTCTTTTCTGTGCCCCAGTTCTTCTAGTGAATCTTCTTCAGATTCCTCGTCAGTATCACCAAATGGTCTAGTAAGCCTAGCCTTGCGTGGCTTCTTTTCTTTTTGAATCTCCGCGTCAGACAACATTCGCTGCCGTAATCTTACTGCTTCATCTTCATCCCCAGGTCGTTCCTTGGACACCCTCGCAGGTTTTTCTTTTGGTTCTTTCACAACAACTGGTGGTAAAGCTTTACCATAACCAATTGCTTCTTTTGGCTCTTTCCTAGTAACCGCAGGTAAAGCTTTACCATAACCAATTGGTTCTTCTGGTAGTTTTTCTTTTGGCTCTTTCCTAGTAACCGCAGGTAAAGCTTTACCATATCCTATTGCTTCTTCGAGTATTTCCATTTTTGGTGCTCGTTCTTTTGGTTCTTTCCTAGTAACAGCTGGCAGCGCCTTGCCGTATCCTATTGGTTCTTCTGGCACTTCCACCTGTGGAGGTGTCTCCTTTCGAACCTTTGGCTTTTCTATTTTTTCCTTTTTAGGTTTCGACTCTTCGTCGTACGCTCTTTCTGTTTTTGGTTTGCGTTTTTTGGGTTTACGCGTTTTTCTGGGCCCTACATCATCTAATGAATCTCCTTCAGATTCCTCGTCAGTGTCACTTCCAAATGGTCCAGTAAGCCTAGCCTTGCGTGGCTTCTTTTCTTTTTGAATCTCTGCGTCAGACAACATTCGCTGCCGTAATCTCACTGCTTCATCTTCATCTCCAGGTCGTTCCTTGGGCACCTTCGCAGGTTTTTCTTTTGGTTCTTTCACAACAACTGGTGGTAAAGCTTTACCATAACCTATTGGTTCTTCTGGTAGTTTTTCTTTTGGCTCTTTCCTAGTAACCGCAGGTAAAGCTTTGCCATATCCTATTGTTTCTTTGGGTATTTCTATTTTTGGTGCTCGTTCTATTGGTTCTTTCTTAGTAACCGCTGGCAGTGCTTTACCGTATCCTATTGGTTCTTCTGGTACCTCCACCTTTGGAGGTGTCCCCTTTCGAACCTTTGGCTTTTCTGCCTTTTCCTTTTTAGGTTTCCACTCCTCTTCGTACACCATCTCCGTTTTTGGTTTGCGTTCTTTAGGTTTACGGGTTTTTCTGGATCCCAGTTCATCTAACGAATCTCCTTCAGATTCTTCGTCAGTAAGCCTAGCCTTGCGTGGCTTCTTTTCTTTTTGAATCTCTGCGTCAGACAACATTCGCTGCCGTAATCTTACTGCTTCATCTTCATCTCCAGGTCGTCCCTTGTGCACCTTCGCAGGTTTTTCTTTTGGTTCTTTCACAACAACTGCCGGTAAAGCTTTACCATAACCTATTGGCTCCTCTGGCAGTTTTTCTTTTGGCTCTTTTACAACAACTGCCGGTAAAGCTTTACCGTAACCTATTGGTTCTTCCGGTAGTTTTTCTTTAGGTTCTTTCTTAACTTGTGCTGGCAAAGCTTTACCATAACCTATTGGTTCTTCTGGCAGTTTTGCTTTCGGTTCTTTCACAACAACTGCCGGTAAAGCTTTACCGTAGCCCATCAGTTCTTCTGGTACTTTCTCTTTAGGTTTTTTCTTAACTGCTGCTGGCAAAGCTTTACCATAACCTATTGGTTCTTCTGGCAGTTTTTCTTTTGGCCCTTTTACAACAACTGCCGGTAAAGCTTTACCGTAACCTATTGGTTCTTCTGGTAGTTTTTCTTTTGGTTCTTTCTTAGCTACTGCCGGTAAAGCTTTACCATAACCTATTGGTTCTTCTGGCAGTTTTTCTTTTTTCTCTTTCACAACAACTGCCGGTAAAGCTTTACCGTAACCTACTGGTTCTTCTGGTAGTTTTTCTTTAGGTTCTTTCTGAACAGGTGCTGGCAAAGCTTTACCATAACCTATTGGTTCTTCTGGCAGTTTTACTTTCGGTTCTTTCACAACAACTGCCGGTAAAGTTTTACCGTAGCCTATTGGTTCTTCTGGTACTTTTTCTTTAGGTTTTTTCTTAACTACTGCTGGCAAAGCTTTACCATAACCTATTGGTTCCTCTGGTAGTTTTTCTTTTGGTTCTTTCACAGCAACTGCCGGTAAAGCTTTACTGTAACCTATTGGTTCTTCTGGTAGTTTTTCTTTAGGTTCTTTCTTAACTGCTGCTGGCAAAGCTTTACCATAACCTATTGGTTCTTCTGGCAGTTTTTCTTTCGGTTCTTTCACAACAACTGCCGGTAAAGCTTTACCGTAACCTACTGGTTCTTCTGGTAGTTTTTCTTTTGGTTCTTTCTTAACTGCTGCTGGTAAAGCTTTACCATAACCTATTGGTTCTTCTGGCAGTTTTTCTTTTGGCTCTTTTACAACAACTGCCGGTAAAGCTTTACCGTAACCTATTGGTTCTTCTGGTAGTTTTTCTTTTGGTTCTTTCTTAGCTACCGCTGGTAAAGTTTTACCATAACCTATTGGTGCCTCCGGTAGTTTTTCTTTTGGTTCTTTCACAACAACTGCTGGTAAAGTTTTACCGTAACCTATTGGTTCTTTTAGTGGCTCTACCTTTGGCGGCTTTTTAACTTTTTCTTTAGTTAGTTTACGTTCCTTTTCAGGTAACTCTAAAATCCCAGGAGTCGTTCTTAAATCTTTAGCAGGAACCTTTACAGGAACTGCGGGTGGTGGTTCTGCGGGTTCTTCAGGTGGAGCTTTGGCTTTAACGCTTAGATCGATATCTTTAGGTGTTGTCCTGGGTGCTATGTACTCCGCAGGTTTGCCCTTTGGTATATCCGGAGCAATTTTAGCTCTAGTGCTCAAATCTGCTTCTTTTGGTGTCGCCCTAGGTGGAATATACGGTGCTGGTGGTGTTGTAACCCTTGCTGTCTCCGGAGGTAACGGTTTCGAAGGCACCGCTAATTCTAGGCTGGCAGATTTTCTTGGAGCCACCTTTGAAGGTGGCTCCCTTAGCTCTTTCTTGGAAACTGCTGGTAGAGCTTTACCATAACCTATTGGTTCTTCTGGTGGTTTTAACTGTGGAACCGGCTTCTTTGGCTCTTTTTTAGCAACTGACGGTAAAGCTTTGCCATATCCTATCGGTTCTTCTGGTGGTTCCACCTTGGGAAGCGGTTCCTTTGGTTCTTTCTTAGCAACTGATGGCAGAGCTTTGCCATATCCTATTGGTTCTGCTGGCGGTTCCACCTTGGGAAGCGGTTCCTTTGGTTCTTTCTTTGCAACTGATGGCAAAGCTTTGCCATATCCTATTGGTTCTTCTGGTACTGCCACCTTGGGAGGTGGTACTTTTGGTTCTTTCTTAGCCACTGACGGCAAAGCTTTACCATATCCTATTGGTTCTTCTGGTGTTTCCACCCTGGGAGGTGGTTCCGTTGGTTCTTTCTTAGCAACTGATGGTAACGCTTTCCCATAACCTATTGGTTCTTTTGGTGGCTCCTTCTTTGGACTTGGCAGCGTTGGTTCTTTTTTAGCAGCGGCTGGTAAAGGCTTGCCATATCCAACTGGTGGTTTCTCTTTTGGTTCTTTTTTAGCAACCGCTGGCAAAGCTTTACCATATCCTATTGGTTCTTCTGGTAAAGCTGGAAGTTTCGGCTCTTCCATAACAACTACTGGCTCTTTCGGCGGACGTGGTATACGTGATGGCTTTGGTTCTTTTATGGTAGTTGGTGGTGGCGTTTTACCATATTCCAATGGTTCTGCCGGCTCTCTTGGTTCCTTTCTACGAGGCGGTGGCAATGCTTTGTCATATTCTATAGGTTCTTCTACGCCACGCGGACCATCATATTCAAATCGTGGTTCCTTGGGCGCTTTCGGTTCTTTTGCTGGCTGCTCCTTTGGTTCCTTTCTGGAAACCGTTGGCAAAGCTTTACCATAGCCTATTGGTTGTTCTTCAGGAGCCTTAGGTGGTGGTTCTTTTGGTGCCTTTGGTTCTTTTGTGGTAACCGGCGGTAAAACTTTGCCATATTCTGTTGTTGGTGGCTCCTTTGGTTCTTTTCTAGTAACCGCAGGCAAAGGTTTACCATAGCCTATTGGTTGTTCTTCGGGAGCTTTAGGTGGTGGTTCTTTAGGTACCTTTGGTTCTTTAGGTACCTTTGGTTCTTTAGGTACCTTTGGTTCCTTTTCGGTAACCAGCGGTAAAATTTTGCCATATTCTGTTGAAGGTGGCTCCTTTGGTTCTTTTCTAGAAACCGCAGGCAAGGGTTTACCGTACCCTATTGGTTGTTCTTCAGGAGCCTTAGGTGGGGGTTCTTTAGGTACCGTCGGTTCTTTAGGTACCTTTGGTTCTTTTTCGGTAACCGGCGGTAAAACTGCTCTGTATGTTGGTGGCTCCTTTGGTTCTTTTCTTGTAACCGCAGGTAAAGGTTTACCGTACCCTATTGGCTCTTCTTCAGGAGCCCTAGGTGGTGGTTCTTTAGGTACCGTTGGTTCTTTAGTTACTGTTGGTTCTTTAGTTACCGTTGATTCTTTAGGTACCTTTGGTTCTTTTGCGGTAACCGGCGGTAAAATTTTGCCATATTCTGTTGTAGGCGGCTCCTTTGGTTCTTTTCTAGAAACAGCAGGCAAGGGTTTACCG
>JAWQRJ010000995.1:0-17443 GCA_033557515.1 Diorygopyx duplodentatus
GCTAAATAGGAAATCAATTGGGAAGAGAGGAAGAGGTAGGCCAAGAAAAAGGTGGTACGAGAAGGTGCTGGAGGACTTAAGAAGTATCGGAGTGGAGGATTGGAAGCAGGGAGTGGGAGACAGAGGAAAATGAAAGGGGATGGTGTTCGAATGTTTACAAAGAGGAAAGATAAATTAATGATATTATGCGTATTATTGTATAAAGTGTAAATTATTAAAGCATAATTAAAAAAATTTATATCAATACAAATTTTTAAGTACATTCATTTGTTGACAATAAAAACCATTTATAAATAAAAATGAAATGCCCAAATGAAAAATTAGCTTGTGTAATTTCCACAACAGGGAAAATAGCAGCATACTGCCAAGCAATGATTTTCCTTATTTTCCTTTTCTATTCAATATAAGCTACCTTACCAAGACAGTCGTGAGTAACCACAAGAGACACAGATACTTTTGCAGTTTACAACTACTTTAAGTCTGCATATATATTGAGGAATCCAACTTACTCAACAGAGAAAATAAATCAAGTCTTCTTTCAATATTCTCGAACCAGAGCTCTTCTTTATATGATGAGCAAGAAGCAACGTTTCCACGCTTTCAGTTTTGGCGAGTAAATATTTGAGATAGTTCATAATATTTCAGTAGTTCAGGATTAGTGGCACACCACTCAATGGCATATTATGGCCAATTTTAGCGTATATGGTTCTTATATACCATAACCTAAGTTCACATTACTCCAGATCCAGTTAGACAACTTAGCAAACTTGGCAACATGTAATGTCAAAACAAAAACGTCAAAGATATACGTGACACGTTACGGCGAATAGTAGTAATTTCGTTGTTAGACGCACATTTCTTTACATGAAAGATGACGGAAGCCATAGACCGAGAATACGCTGCCGATTATGTCAAGCAAAGTTTGGCAGGTGAACCTGAGTTGCCCACACAGTCACAACCTAAGGAAGTTCGGTTGTCCATAACAAAAGGGGCTGAAAATGTTGATCCCATTGCCGAAGCCATGAAGAGAAGGGCAAATGACTTGCAGCAAAATAATGAGGAACTTCGACAGCAGTACGAGAAAATGCTGAACAAGCTTGCACAGAAGATGACCGAACACGAGTCTCAGCAGAAGGAAATCGAACGGCTTACTAAGGATAATATTGAATTAAAACTCCAAAAACGTATGCTACAGAGGGTGACAAAACGTACTTAGCAATTGTAACTCCTATGTAGTGGTAGAGGGCTATTCCTGCTCCTACAGTATTACATGTCTGGTATAAGATGAACAGCATAACACAGGTTTTTGTTGCAGTGAATCCGTTTTATATTGATCATCTTAAAATGAGATGTTTGCCCTGTTGATATAGTAACTAAGCGGCTTAAATTTGAAATTAAACGTGCATAAATTCTTTCAGTGTGTATTGTTTGATACTTTAAGAATCCAATTAATCCATTCCATTGAATGCATTTCGTTGGTAAATGAACAGATCAGATGTAAAAATGTATACTAACTCAAAATAAATAAACAGTATTTAATCACGTGTGCACTACCTCAAAACAATAGCTTCTATGCAACAGCAACAGTCCCCTTTCTAAGTTTTCAGGATACCTAGTGGCGCCATGCTAATATTACCGTTCCATCTGCATTTCAAATACACTGTATATACAGCCGCAGCGAAATCTATATAAATGACTGGAATTACAAGTCAGAGCAGACGTCGTAACATAAACATACCCCTGAAGGGGTTAGGTATCTGATTCTCCGTGCTTAATTCCACAAGGCGGAGCCCCCACTTCAATCATCTACGTCTTGCAGGTTTTTTTTCTCGGCGCTCGTAACGAGAATGAAGTGCTCTTAATCCCACCATTAACTTTATAGCGTTACATAAAAACACAAGTACGCTATTTATTCCTTGAATATCATTAACAGTAATGAATGGCGACATTATCTCACGAAGACGTATTGTGTTCGGCCATAAATGCTGAATCTAAATTATTTGCACATTTTACTTCTTCGTTTTTGTAGTTTGGAGACATAATTTTGATGGATTATTCTTATACATATAAAGTGACCCCAACTCAGTCACAGGAAGCATTGTTTATTCTTTAAGATTGCCTTTTGCATAATCGGTTGAAGTCTAGTAGTGTGGTTTTGTACCTGGTGCTCACTTCTGAAGTCACCTTGATCAACTCCTGGTCCATACTCCACTCTCTTACTAATTATTTTTTCTAAAATCCCCTCATGAACCCCTTCAACTGTACTGAGATGCGAGACCCCTATCTGTAAATTTCACATTTACTCGCGTTCCGTTTTTTGTATATCGGTACTATGATAGCATGTAACCAGTGATCATCCTGATAGGATGATCGCCTTCCTTCTAAGGCGATCATCCTATCAGGCCTCCTATCAGATAAATTTCTAAGAAGTTGTAATTCTCATTTTTTTATAATATTCTGAGTAAGGATTTTATTGTAATACATACTATAGCTCCACCATTTCATTTAAATTGGCCCTGTTGTACACAATGTTACAATGACCTAAGATATTACAATGCCCACTATTATCCTGCACATTTAGTTAATACAAACAGGTTGCTTTGTTAGCAGTCGGATAGTTTTCTATTGTTTTAGTGCATGAAAAGTGATAATAGAGAAATGCATGAAAGATACGTTCTTCTAGTTAATCCATCAACCTTTGGTTCAACTATTCACATTCAGTGTTAGTATTTTTGGCCAGTCCTTTCGAAAGCAGGGAAAATTCAGGAAAAGAGGTACTTTTCTCCGAACGTGTTCAGGGATTTATGTTTCACTGCCAGCCATTAATAAACAAACTTCCTAAGCCCCTTTCCCGGTAAATAAACTGCGCACAATTAATAAAACCGGGGCATTTTTCTTGCCGCTGCGGGTCTGAAGAACTCTTGGCGTTCGGGGATTTATTTGCGTCCCTTTTGTTGTCGAACCCTAAGTTTGGGATTGCAGGGCACAATGTGTGTATTCAGGTATCGTTTTCTATTCTATGTGGGCCGTGCCTCGACTTTCAGATCGTTTGACCCGTCTTTAAAGCCGAGACAGCAAGAGCGGCGGAATAATCATCATGGTACATTTAACATTCCGTCCTTTTTACCTCTATCCCCAAAATTTATGGTAGAACGTGATTCTGAAAGAGATGGAGCTGTATAAAAATGAACAAAAAATATGGGACCGTTTTTACGAAATCGATATTCTACCATTCCCTTTGCACAAAACAGTTTTTATACTTCAACGTAAACTCGTGTTTCATGAAAGATGAAAGAGCATTTTATAGCAAAAGTTTGTATTATTAAACGTTTCAAAGTGGAACGTAAACTTTTCTTACTAATACAAATAAATAATTTTACGCTTGTCAGCGGTGTATTATGGTATATATTTTCAACGAACTTGGATCATTAAAATCTGCTCCCAAATTAGTGATGCAAAAGGATTGCAACAGCGTAATGATAGTTTGCGAGTTTTCAGTTTTTAATGGCTTTTTATTCTTCTCCATCACCAAAGGTTCCCTACCTAACAATCATAACATAGTTAGAGGGCTAAGTGGCTCAGCGGTAAGATGTCGCACTCACCTTCTGGAGGTCTTGCATTCGATTCCCAGGCACGGAATATACCGCTGTATTATAATAAAATAATAACTTTGATTGTCGTTAAAACGTATAGTGGAAAGTTACGAGGATGTCCTAGAAGTTGCCGTATGGGCCAGCTTAAGAGGACAGTCATTTCGTAGGGGGGTCAAATTTTTAATTTTTGTCAGTATTACTATGTTTTACTTCATTTTGGCGTTCCATAATGTAGAAAATAAATTTAGAAATATTACTTAAGAAACTGTTATTAAAAAATGCATGATATTCCCGTAATTCTGAAATTCAAACTACAGTTTAAAGGGGCTTGTTTTTCGTGGCAGAATTTCAGAAGATCGGCAGCGCCGCACGGATAATAGAAAACAAGGACGCATTCTGGACAGGGACTGGCGATTAGTCCCACCTAGTTCTAAAAATAGACATCTGGTTCCTAGCGAAACAAGATTTTTATCTTTAGAACGATTATTCTGACCTATCTGTGTGCAGCAACCATTGGCTTTTATGTCGTTGACGCTCAGTTACAAATTAAAATTGTAATTTTGAAACTGGCCAACCGGTAATCCACTCTATTTGTGTAATTTGTTCCATAATTCTCTCCGTTATCTGATATTAACAAATGTCTAAACTTTTGATTTATGTCTTGAAGATTTATTTTGATAATTTCTCAATACACATATATCAAAAATTTAAAATCAATACTTTGTCTCAAAAGTTTTCATTGTGGTTCTGTTTTTGCTTATAAATACCTCTTATGTCACCTGTTTTATGATTTATATATAATGTAAACTAATGCAAATCAACGCTCAATGCTAACATTAGAAAGCATTTCAGGTGTTATAAGGTTAGCTGTTTCTATTATTTTAGCTCTCAGGGCATCCAGATTTTCTGCTCGCTCGTGGCGCCTTCTTGTCGCGTCACATCAACGCGTGCTTGTCGCGTCAGCTAATAGCCCGAGTAAGCCAAGTTTAGGAGACACTATACGCTAGGATTGGGGGACAAGGTGCGGCGTACTTGCCGGCATGGTACGCGAATATTTTCTCGCGCTGTATAATATTTGAAGTAACCGGGACGTACGGGATGCCGAAATTATTAATATGTTTTATGCACACAGGTACATTATTTATTAGCTTTCTTAATTAACTATGTTTCAATCGGCTTTTAGGAAAATAATACGTAAGCAGACGTAAATTGTATACAGCTTTACTTATTTGGCTAGTACTAGCTTTCTGAACCAATTTAATTGCGACTAGGAGCAAACATTTGTGTTCTATGTATTTTCTTTGAAGAAACTGTAAACGTAACTTATTTCCTGTGTTGAAGTATTTTACAGTAACCCAGAAGAATCTCAATATTTGATATGCTAAGTAGTTTAATGTTTGTGGCAACAATAAATAGTAATAAACAGCAATTGTTTGTCATAAATATTTTAAGCCCAAAATTAAATTTACGCGATAAGCTGAATTAATAAAATAATGACCCTGTAACTTTCAGTAAATTATTTCCCACATAGGTTGTTATGATGATAAATTTGTAGACAATCGAAATTGCAAACATCATGACAAAATTTTAATATTTATGATATACGATGGAAATAATTGCAACATTTAACGATATATTGAGCCAATTTATTACAGATGCTCCCTCTAGGTATCACGTTTACAAAGCTCTGTTTTAATGATCTCCATAAATCATAATTGCACTTCCCTTGTGAGACATGCGATAATAAAACATATTTTAAAATGGCTCCGTATGAGAATTAGAAATGAAGCAACATATTTGTAGGTGATCACAAAATACAAGAACAAACTTTGAGTGATTTTCTCAGTATTAAAATAAACAAAATATATCTAATTAACATATATCCGACAATGCTTCCAAATTAAACTACAACCACTTAAAATATTGACTAAAAGCTGTAGTATATTTTTTCAATATACTGGTCTTTCGACTTTGATAATTGTAGAATTGTTTTAAAAAAACAGGGTTAACGTTCGACTGTACAGTTTTTAATTCTGTTACACGTATTGCGGTAGTGTGCATTGTCATTATCAAAGGGTAAATATAAATGCTTTGTTGTTATGGTGTTATAACTAGTCGTCCCCAAGGTGGGCTTCAGGCCTGTTGATCTTCTTTCAGCGCATCCGGCAGTAGAGAATTTATGAGATTAATCTGCTCATTTATTAGAGGTACTGTTTGTTTGTGCTTATAAGTTTCAAAAACTTCTAAAATATCTATTTTTTTTGTTACAGTCTTAAAAATAAAATATTATTATGCGATGGTTGTGTTCAGTTAGGTGTTTGCTATAGTTTTACTTATCTAGATGTCTGTATTTATAGCAACGTACATGTTGTCTGTATCTAATAATGAAATTTCTAAGTATCTGCCCAATATACAGCGTTGAATAATGTTCTAAAAATACTGGTGTTATTTGTAAATGTGGAATAGAAAAGTATTTAGTATCCTTTTGTTGTGTATTATTAGGATAAATTTCTCTAATAGCTAATTGATAATCTTTGTGTTTGATAAATCTGTTAATTAGTTTCGTATTGTGGTGGGTGGCATATGGTAATTGTTTTATAATAGAAATGTCCCTTTTAAGATTGTATTGGTTCAGTAGTAGAGTAATGCTGTGTGTATTCACGACTTATATGCTGAGCCAGGTAGTAAACCTCTGCCCATAGAGCCAAAAAGTATCTCGGACTACCAAAAGGGAACCTGAGACTAATCACAGGTCGTCTTACTGCCCACTGTCCTGTGAGATATCATTTCAAAAATATAGGGCAGGTGGAAAAAGGTAATTCCAGATTTTGCAATGATTGGCGGATATACTCTGGAATTGTGCAGGTTTACTCCGAGCAAAAATAAAATATCTAGGCAGAACTGATATAGAGCCGGCTGAACCAGTACACATCACTCCCAAAGCCATTGTTTACATATTACATTGTTAACAGTATTGGCGTTTAGGGCGCTTATTCATGAGGGCGGTGCCCTCGTTACAAGAGATCTAGCTATCTAGCATTGCCATTAACGCCCATTTTTACCACTCCAGGATTTGTTTCGAAATATCAGGCGATGAGAGTGGGGGACGTGTTATACCCCCCATGTTTTAGGGTTAGTCTAGTTAAGTGTTGATTGCAAAAGCTTTAACATGTGTAGTAAATCAGAGTTCTTTACTGCCTTTGCCGTGTTTGCGTGCAATTAAAATAATTACAGCCTTAATGCAGATAATAGTAAATTGTTCAAATATCGATGGTGTAACTTAAAACCTAAAATAAAATTCAAGAACGTTAGCTTTTCTACACTTTTTCTCCAATTTTAACGAGTGAACCGAATTGTGAAGAAAAGCTAGCTAAAATCGCAGCATCCCTAATTTGGTAAAAATGACGAATCCTCAATTTCAAACTTAAGTGCTTTTAATAATAAGTACCTGGTAGAACGAGCTACGCTCGGTGTATTTAGTATTCGCCTCAGCATACATATATTATAAGTATACCCTAATGTAAATGATTACATTTTGTTTTATCTCTAAAAATTAGTACTATTAACTAATGGCTATTTGCCTAATGGACTATTCATTAACCAAGCTATTCTTTGATTGAATTTCTACTACTAACAATTTTTATGAACGTCTTTCTGAAGAGAAGATGTGCCAAGAATATGGAGAACACAATGTTTGATGGAAGTACAGCTAAGTTGGCAGTGCTGCCTGTAGGTTTATGTAAATAGTTGGCTTCTCCACCGACAGTGAGAGGAGAATGATGTCGAATGTTGTCAGTAGCGAAGACGTGTGTGTCTAACCTGTGGTTGTCGTTATCAATTGGTGTGCCTTTGGCACCAACAATCAGCCTGCCAGGGTCAGTGATATCTATATTTCCATATACATCCGCCCTATAAGACATATAAAATAATAGATATGAATAATTGATAATTATAGGGTGTTTGTGTACTCTTACCGTCTTTGTCTGTTCAATGGCACTAGTTGGAAAATTTCACCTTTTTCGTTTTCAATTAACTAGGGATATGGCAAACTAAGTGCCTCTGAAGCAAAACATAGAATTCCAATGGTTACAAGAAAATACATATTGAAGCTGTGAATGTTGTTGCTTCTTCGTTCTGATACAAACTGCAGTCACCAGGTTTCACACGCCTTTTATATACAAATAATCTTTATCGCTTAGGGGATTCCATACGGCGCGCTCGCAGTAGAATTTCCGAGGCGATAGAATGGTCACGAAAGGTCACCAAAACGTGCACAAGGAATCCCTGATCCACGTCGAAAAGACGTCGTATGTGATACATTGGTTTCTGGTTTGGTTATAATTACGACAAAATTCAGTTCCCTTACGTTAGTTCAGAGCCCTTACGTACACATAAGATAAAACTTAGCAAGCAGCGTTTTTAAAAATAGGGAGTTTTTGTAGAACATTTTCTGTAAAGATGACACCTTCACTCCTTAAAGAGACGTATATATGTCAAATCATGAGTTTTGCAAAAACTACCTGCAGCGGTAGAATAAAAGACAATATATTGAACAAGTAATGAAATTAACATTTTCCTGTAACTGTCACATATATAACAATCAATCTCGTCAGCCCTGCTACAAGAAAATTGTTAGTGGTACTTTTTTAGAGATATTATGAAAAATTGAGATATAGTGATACAACAGATGCCAAGAATATGGAGAACACAATGTTTGATGGAAGCTTGCTTTTCGCCCTTAAGATACATCAAGTACAGGGAATATTACAATATTGTATCTATATCAATGACTTTTCACGTTCAAAATATGCCGTTTTTACTCCAGATTTATGTTTGAGGGCAATTATACGATTAGATGAATTTTTACTTCCTTCTTTTAAAACACCCTATCTTTTCAAATGATTTTTTATGAAACTTACCTACCAATTTCTTAAATGTTTCAAAATTGGCTACCTTATCGCTCATTATGTCCTTTTAAGATCAATTTAGCGACACTTTAACTTTACTTTAGATGTGGTAATTTAATTTTAAATTAGAAACTTTTCTCTTGCTACCTTTTCACTCACTACATACTCATTAACCTAAAATCAACAATTGCTTAAATGTTGTATTTTTATGTTATTTATAAAGTCTGATATCTAGACAACTACATAAAAATAAAATACATGTTTAATGCTAAAATTATTAATAAATTATATGCATAAACTTTTAATTTTATACATATAATTATATAACTATTATTAAAATTGAATAACTATAACCCTTTTAGCTTTTATGAGGCGATTTAATTTTTATTAACGTGTTTCGCTATATTGAGTTCCTGAACTTTCATCATTTTATAGTCATATATCACTGAGGATGCTTGATATTAGCTAATGTATGTTTGTTTTGGGGTAAACTAATTTTTAAAAGCACACATTCTAATAAATGAACCTTTTAAACTGCCCTTTTATTAGATTACTTAGATATTTGCTAAATATTTTAAAATCAGTTCATCCGTTAATTAATCACTAATTACTGTTTTTAATTAACTTAGCGATACTCCAACTTTTAACACTTATACAAACACCTACGAAAGCGGGCGTGCTATAATTGAACATTTAGTTTGAGTTTAATCTTAACGTTTTCAAGTTTCGCAGTATTAGAGTTTTAGGATATGTAATATTATGATTTTATCCGCATCCTATACCTAACGTTAAAAATGATAAGGTGGGTAATGATAGGGTGGTAATTAAGACGAGCACGTAGTTGCTCGCCTTAATTCAAAATCATTTCGTACCCGACAATTTATTATTGTGTTCTTTGTTAACCATTGTACTTTAACTTTTATTATTATCAATTTTTATTAACGTGTTTTTAACGAGTAGACATGCGAAGCAAGTAACCAACTAAATTTTTTTTTAGTAAAAATTTTACATAATTTTAGACCAAAAATTGCGCAAAAATCGGCATAGATACGCATTCCAAGGACGAGAAGTATGAGCAGATGGGTGGGAATTAATCCAGATATTGCAGCAAAAATTGCTAAAACTGAGGGCGGATGTTCATACACATATCTGGTTATTTATTTTTGTAGTAACTTTTTTGCAACCAGCGTGCTAGAACGGTTTTTAGCGATTTTTTTTTAATTTCACAAAAACAAGCAGGGTGATCGTGGTAAGCTTACTCAAAATTCGCATAATCGTTATTCTGTGTATAATTAAACGGAAAGGTTCAAATCCATTCAATGCATTCGGTTCATCCGATACCCCCAAATGTGCGGTTACTTTGAGGCACGCTTGTTTCAGATTAGATCTGTCTCATTAAAGCCCATAAAAGATTAAAATGAGTTTTTTTGCACCGGAATCGCGATATCTTGCAAATGTATACATACATACAGGAATAGCGCGTTTAATAGTCTAACGTAAAAGCAATACAAGTTATTGCTTTCATAGTCGTTTTAAAATGGAGTCTGGAGCTGATGTTGATTAGGCCATTCCTACCTTAATTGTCACAAATCCTCATAGTCAATTACTTCTACTAATTGAGAAGAAATTTTAAAATTGTGATTACATTATCAAATGAAACAATAAACACAACATAACATTCCTCGACATTAGGTTGTTTGCACTGTGCTTTATCTTCCTCTTTTTCAAATTTTCAAATTTTTAAAGAAACGTTTTAGGTCAAATGCTTGTAATAACGAAAAACATCTAACAGCATAACCATGACAAAATAAAGAGAAGGTTTCTCCAAAATAAAGAGAAGTTATGTACACCTTGTTTGTTCGTTTGTTTTATGTGATATGGAGTCTGGAACTGAGAGGTGGGACCTGGAAATACGAGTTATCATAAGTTTTAAAGAAGTCATTAATAAGCTTTAAAGAAGTCATTTCATTTTTCAGATGATATAATAAATAGAACTTCACTGAAATGTTGATCAAAATGTTTGGTTTAAATTCCTTTTGAGTAATATTGAAACATATCTAAAATACCATTCAGATTACAGACGTATAACTCATGTACAAGACAATTGACCTAAGTACCCAGATATTTATGACATGACAGTTTTTAGGTGTCTTGTTGTGATATTCAAAGTACTTTATTGCATTTGCAATTTTAGAGGAGTAATTATAGTACAAAGCCTTATTCTGTGCATTAAGGCTAGCCTGCTAATAAACTAATAACTATTCTGTGTTAAACCTCATAGATTAAGGTTAAGCGTATTTTGGTAATTCGTAGGGCTTAGTACGCGGTCGTCCTGCAGGACCAGTGCAACGTGCCGTTATCTACACTGGTAGGTAATTTACTTGTTCCGCGTCAAACGTCTCAAATTTATGGCATAGTATTAAGAGTATAAACGGAGTTTATGCCGTATACGTATACAGCATCGAGACGATCTATAGGCCAATATACGACAGTAGTCGACAATGGACACCCTACCCCTCCCCCACCTCGCAGCTATTGAACTTTATTAGTACTCGATTAGTCATATCCATGTGTCGACTTTATGCAGACGTGACCTGCACATCCAGGGCATTCAACTATTACCTCATTTAACGAGAGTCCTCAGGAACCATTGTTCCACCAGATCGGCTTTGTCCTATTGTAGTACTCGGTACATCGGTTAACATAGATTCAGATCTATATCTACAGCGACATAACGAACACTGCGTTATAATTTATGACGTTGTTATATTGAGTTTAGAAGTTCTTTTTATTGATTTCGATTCTCTGAAGTACAACCAATGAAAGTTATATAGAGGACCAACATATTATAACATAATATAATAATAATAATATAACATAATTTGACATGTCTCGTGATAAAAACCACATGTAAATTCGATGTAAGTTAATACATCGATAATCCTTTTTTAATTACCACAAATTAATTTATCAATCATCATTTCCAGATATTTTAAAATACGAACAGCCGGTCAATCAAAACACAAGTGCCCTCACCGCAAAACAAAACACAAAGTTTATCTCAACATAAAAATAAAAAAAACTGGTTAGTTTCTCTTTACTTTTATATTAATCGAACACGGACAAATGGAAAATTGTAATACTATGACATAGGAATAAAGCTCAGTATTGACAATTAAGTGAAACATTAATTATGATACCGAAAAATTTCAAGCATGACACTTGTTCTCTAACAAAATAAAATTGAAAACTAAAACAAAACACTGATATATGCAATGAAACCTAATAAATGTAATACTATTGTAGCATCCCTGAAGATGACTAAATACAGTCGAAACATGTAGGCTAGATCATAATAAAATGTAAAAAATGTCATGTTGGCTAAGATCAAGTTTGGGACAAAAATAGAAGACTATTGATATAGAGATGAAAGTGAAGAGGAATACATTATGTATTAAGGCAAAAATTGAGTAGAATAATAATAACCAGGTTAAGATTAAGAATAAGCAGATGATGGAATTAAAATTGATAAAATCATATAGAAGAAAGAAAAAATATACCAACTCGGAAAAGTAAACTACACCAAGTTATTTGTCAGACAAGGGAAGCTTGGAGGCGACAGCAACGGTGAGAAAGTGAAGAATAAGCTATCTGGTGTTGTTTAATAATGAAGGAACCCTGCCGAAAATCGATCGATATAAGTGTTGTTTTTAAAATTTTAATAGTTGGATAATTGTAATATAATAAAATTAGATCAAATATATGGTCAATTAAATCGGCCACAAATTCGACAGGAAATTCAAATATGTAATAATATACAGGGTGTTTCATTTAAAAAATTGGAGTTGTATAGCATCTTGAAATAATGGGGCGCCCGTATATCTAAAGATAATGTTATGTTATAGAGAAGTGAAAACACTACAACTTTGCATATAACTCTGTATATTTGAAAATAATGTTATACAGGAGATAAAGTACTGTAGCTTTTATTTGAAACATATTTGCTGAAATGAACTCTAAGAGGGCTAGGATTCGCATTACTTACCTTAATGTTAAGTAAATGTATTTTTTTACAAAAGATGTTCAATAACTTCTAAAGATCTTTCGAAAAAGATCTTTCTAACACTTATCTCTAATACTATTGTCAGCGAAAATGTTTGATGGAATATATTTGCAAAGTTATATGATAACTAGGATTTCGGGCTATTTGTTAATTTCAGTTGTGATTCAATTGACCTACCAATACATGTAAAAACATTAACGCTTCATATGTTGATATGTACGCCCCTAAAAACATATTTTATCCTCATAGATTCTTGTAATACCGAAACTTTATATAGTTTTCGGATACCGTTGCAGTCTTTTATACACCGAGCATCATCGCTTAATTTCAATTGTCTTATTGTTTTATTATATTTTTTTAGTATAGAAATCTACTAGCTGCAGCCATGTTCCTATCTAGTCATTGCTGATTGCATAGGCAGCTAGATGCCAGGACATATTTATATATATATATATATATTTATATATATATATATATATATATATAAAGCCTATGAGGTGCTTTTAATCAAATTTTCTGAATACTGAAAATGAAAAAATTAACGGCACAAAATATGTCACGAATCAGTACATAGAACCATGAAGGAGGAGAAGTCAAACATGTTAAGTGAATTAAATGATTTTTAAAAGTTAGTATGTCACAAAACATCGTCTAACTTGTAACCATAAGCATTATGTTGTTAGCATTTACGGCCATTTATTTTTTCAGTACTGCTGGTGTACATTATCTTTGTTATAATTGTTTTATCTATTTACTATTACTTTTGATTCTTTGACCAAGAAACCTCTTGCGTTACAAATCAATAGAACTAAAGCCAGAATTAGTATAAGAAATTCATTGCGTTTTTTGTTTTCGTTTGTTTAAAATACACGTGTGATGAAGTGTTTTGTATTATTAGTTGCTAATTACTAGCTAATTAGTTTCTGTACGCCGGAATTAATTGCTCGCTTGTTTTGGCAGGAAATTCACATTAAAATTAGGCTGCTGACTTGCCCTACTTATAAACCAGCACAACATCATTGGTACGAATTTAGTAGAAAATGTAAATAATTATTATTTAAAGTTAATTACCGCCAAAAAACGTAGTAGAAGTCTCCAAGTATATAGTTTCCGAATTTGTTATTACCAAAATAATAATTTTAAAAATTCTTCACCCACTACAATAATTTTTATTATTTTTTGGAATTTATATCGCTAGTAACAAATTCGGAGCATGATTGTGTTGTGTAAAATTAATTTATTTCTCTTTGAGGGACACTTTTTTCACATAGTTTACTCATCGTAGTTTACTCATAGTTTACAATCTTTCGAGAATGTGGGAATTTTGAAAGAAATTAATTCAAGGAATATTTTCCCATTTCACTTAGTGAGCAATGATTTTTTCTACCCTTACTTTAAGAGTAAGAAATTCTGAACTTGGAGGTTTGGAAATAAATTAATTCAATTTTGATAATGAATTTGTGTTAGCGGTGTACTTTTTATAGGTTAGCTTAATGTCAGACAAGTACCTTTAAGCTTTAACTTAAATTTTCTGCCAAACCATAAGAACAATAGAGGACTAGAGTAATTAATTATGCAATAGATCTAATTTCGATTTGTGATGTTGTTTGGTCGGTTAAATATGCATTTGGTACAGTTTCAAGCGACTTATTTTTGTTGTAACTAGTATTAAGTTGCAGTTTATGGAATAGCAATACGTACGTTGAGGATGAGAATGTTTAGCCTTCACGTATGAATCATAAAAATGCGCCATTTCCCACGTTTTAAAAACTGCTTTGGTACCATGTTTGGTATGTCGTTCCTGGTTAAAACGTTAGTGTAAGAAACATTATTGTATCGAAGATACCGTCTGCAACGAACGGCGAAACGTCAACGGGGAGTTTCTTCACCGACGCGGCGACCACCGGAAAGCCAAGAAGATTATTGTATGATAAACACAAGCTGCATTTTGCATGTGGATTGCTGATAAATTGTTGGAAAGTTTGATTTCTCTATAACTTTGACATTATACATTCTACATGGTTATTCAAATACATCTCAGTTCAGTTTCAGATCTTCATTGTGAGGCAATCAAAACAAACACGTAAATGAAAAAAATGTAATACATAAAGAATATTCACAAATTTTTGATTGTGCAGATTTTCCACATATACACTTTGGGCAACGTAAAAATCAATCCTAATACTTGCAAAAAATAAAAACTGACCTGAATATACTTCATCTATCAGACTCAGAGTATACCGAGATTACCGAGAGTATATTTCGAGACTTCTACATCGATTCCGACATTCAAAAGAAAAGAGTTTTTGTGGCTTCAGACAATTGACAAAATTTCAAATATGGCACCATCTGGTAGTATCTAACATTAAATATTCAGTTAGCAATACCATCTTTACTTTAGTCTAAAGTGTAAAGTATCAATACTGCTTATAGAAAGAGAAATAGTACAATAAGTTTACCCTAATACATATCTACCTTTGGAAGTGAAGGAGAATTTAACCGCTCGTAGAACAAATCACAAAGTTATAGCAGCAACATTACCTGATAATATGCGGTTCCTATTCAGGAATACTCATGAAAACAAGTAGAATATACGCTCGGTTTAATTAAATGCCTGATTCAGTAAAAGCTTCTTAGTAAACTTGATACATCCCTGATTTTCTCCGAGTCATAATTAATGAACGAGGGCGAATGAACATGTAGGCGAATGAACTTGTTTACAAAGGTATTATAATTTCGAAGAATGAGTAAAAAAAGAGCGTTTAACAGCAGACAATATAAGAGGTTTCATCCAATCCAATTCGATAGATCTCGAATACACTGAACCATGTGTAAAAAACTGTGAATAATTCTAAGGCCGGTACGTAATTTTACAAATATCCACGCACTTAAGTAAAATATTTTGCCGTTAATGAGTACGCTTTAACGAATAAATGGAACGCGCTTTATGCGTTTCAATTCTCTTTAGCAATCAAAACATACATTAATTATCAATAATTACAAGTCAATGAACTTGGCTTGAAAACATTTTCCAGCGCTATCGTTGCCCTGTTGTTGTGGTAACCACACAGTATAATGCGCTGATAATTGTTATGAAATTATAATTATTATAAATTTGACATAATAGGAGATACAGAGTTAAAATTATAGTTACTGTATTTTGACAATTATTGTTTCAATATTTCTAATTAACTTAACAAAGGCGTAAATAACAGGAGAGGCCAATTGTGCCCCGTTTGTCTGCTAAATAAAAACCGCGGTAAATATTGCTCTAATGAAACGTATAGAAATTCTTTTTGATGAACCTTTGCGTAAATAATAGATAACCTTTCAACATAAACCATTGAAATTAGATTTAACATTTATTTTAGAACTTGTTTACAAAGGTATTATAATTTTGAAGAATGAGTAAAAAAAGAGCGTTTAACAGCAGACAATATAAGAGGTTTCATCCAATCCAATTCGATAGATCTCGAATACACTGAACCATGTGTAACAAACTTAATACGGTAAGACCATGTTTGAAAAAGCTAATCCTCAATCCATTCACTGTACTTGATTACACTGTGAAGCGATAATGCTATACTGAAATGAAATAACTGTTTACATTATTTCAGTTGCAATCCAGCACTGCAGTAGCTCGCAGGACTGGTGAAATAGTACTGGATCACTGTAGACCTTAGTCTTCTCACTGTATCTACAATTTAGAAGGCTTGGTTCCGAAAAATAGACCGCCAGTTGACTTGGGAGAGCAGTTATAATCTGCTGAAAACGCGTTAAGGGCACTAGGCTTATTGCCTCTGTCACATGGAGCTGAATGTCCCGCCTGATTTTTGAGAACCTGGTTTTAATCAAGGTAAGATGATAAAATCCAAAGGATAAACATGTTGGTAGAATAAATTTTCATATCTAAAGAAACGACGCACGATAATAATTTTAACTCGAGCACAACAAGGAACTAAACAGACCAAAATGCGAATCACAGAAGAAGTGCTGCCTTAAACATGTCTGCTCTGCCTGTAGCAACAAAACTCCACTTGGGAGGGTAACTAACAAGTAGTCGCATGAATTGTAGACTGGAAGTTATAGAACTTGGAAGTGCATCATTAATGATCTTTGGAAGTGAGAGGAGGAAGACTATTATTTGCGATAAGACACAAATTTGGGTAAAAGTATGAGAATTTTAAGTGTTCAAGTACATACGTTTCAATAAAGTGTAAAATGATCGGCAAATATCAGTTATAAAATACATAAATGTATATAGGAAATTACATGGCCTAGGTAATTTTACAGTTCATTTGTAAATATGATTCAATCAGACGCTCCTCCACGCATTGGTCGCAGAAGTAGAGTGAAAAAAAAGCAATTTACTTTTTAAAATGTTTTCTTGTAACGTTTTTCAAACAAAGTTCAGTACACGTAAATATTATACTACTCACTTGTGTTTGCACAGAAATATCTGGACAGTATTTATATGCTATTATATCTGGGGAGTAGTACTTATGTGCTAGGAAATTCATGTTTTTTTCTAGAAAATATGCGCCAAGTCAAACTCAAATGCATCGCAATTTGAAAACATTTTCCAGCGCAATTTTTATAATTCAAGAAGCTGCAAACATATATGCACAAATTATTAGGAATCAATTAACAATGAAACATGTTTCACCATTTACATGTGTTATATATACACATCGTAGAGGGGAAGGCACAACTACACCTAATGTGATCTGGTGTAGTAATTATAATTATCCATTTTAATCAGGTTTTGATATTGATTGGGTGAAAACATATTGTATCCTTCTAATTAGCGAAAGCATATTTATTTCAATTTTTGTCCTACATATTTCGAGCTGTGAACATCATCAAGGACGGTACAAGAT
>JAWQRJ010000996.1:0-17441 GCA_033557515.1 Diorygopyx duplodentatus
TATATGCAGTGTAAACAAATGATTTTAATATAAACTTAATTAATTGTAAATTGTATAATTTCTAGTCTTTTGTGTATTAAAAAATTTTAGTAAATATATTGCATTTTTAATACATATTTCACCTTTTTTGTAAAAATATTATATTTAAATGTTTGCCATTTTTAAATAAATAAAGATCCGGGCCCTACACATAAGTGTTAGAAAATATGCAAGAAATTCCTGCCTCTTGTATGTCCAATATGTATTTTGTTAGATACATGCTTATACCAAGTTACGAACATTTTGTTCTATATTCATAATTAATATCAAACAGCAATGTTGTATATTAATACCCGATTGTTTACGTTTGCTTGTTTGTTTATTTTTTTGCAGTCCCATACAAATTGGCACTTGTATGTAAAAAATTATAGTGCACATAGAATGCTTATACAGAAGGCTTCAGGAGATATTGATAAAGATAAATCAAATATTCGAAATATCAATATGTACTTATTTTTGGCTTTACCGGAAAGCCAAAAAATATGAACACCGGCCGCGAAAGTCTACAACAACGATCAATACGTACTGTTTAACATTTTTATGTGAGAAAAATAAGAAAATTGCTTAAACATAAAGTTTATGTTCATTTACCAGAATTGTTGTTTGACAGTTGTTCTAAAGGAGGAATACTTTCATCTTCTATGTCTTCAGTTGATAAAAAGTATTCGATTGATTCCTGTTTTACTTCGATTTTTAACTCCGTTAAGTTTTCTGTATCATCTACAATCAAATTAACATTAATTCTTGCCAACTTTGAAGTATCTAACTCTGTTGTATATCATAATTTTATTTAATATTTTAAAAATTATTAGATACTATGATATTATTGGAAAATAATTGATTTGTATTTTTGAATTTATGGTGTTATAAGACGTTTTTCTAAAGGTATATTAAATTAAAAATATATCCTGTATCCTGTTAAAATTCTTTCGATACCGTTCCAGTATTATCGTTAAAACGCTTTAATTATAACTTTAATTCAATTGTTAATTTAATGATAAGGTACACAGTGATTGAATAATTAATGATAAAAGAAGACTAATTATTTCTAACAAACATACCACCTATAAGTAGATATTAGTAAATTAAAAAAAAAAAAATGCTGAAACTGTAAAAAGTGTATCTAAAGTTTCACGTACCCAGTTTTTTGGCTGGAAATTGCTTTGTAAACTCAAAATTTTCATTTTTCGTTCTCCTTTCCTGAGGCAAAGCAAAATATTCGATCGTATTCATTTCTTCCGCATCCACTAATTCGATTTTTACGTTGCTTACTTCACTTGCTTCTTCAGAAAACGCGAATATCCCCGCATTCTGTTTTTCATATTTTTCAGCAGAATTCCTGCACTCCGATGACATAACTTTTGAGGAAACATTATCAGCCATTTGATGGTTAATCTTTTGTTAAACTTAATAATGACGTAAAATGAATAATGATAACAATCTAGTTAATTGTTCAATACTTACAATGCATGGAATAAAATAGGTTTAAGAAAATGTATAGGGGAATCTGTGAATTCCTGGTATGATGTCTGCTAAAGAAAATCAAATCATATGGTAAGTAGTAATTTTCTAAATAGATCAATACGCATTGGGGTCTCCTTAAGTGTTCTTAAAATTGAATAAATACTTAATACATTTACAATGTTTACAATAGAGGTTATGTTGCCTGAGGCGCATGTGGACGGCACTGACAGCACTACTGAAGAATTCGAAAATATATATTATATGTTCATGTAATGCTGTTTATATTGTTCTAATAAAAGTAAATCTTTCTGAGCTGGTGTTTCATTGATACCTGCTCTTTCTTAAAATGTAATTCAATTGGCGGTAAATTTGAAATTCCCGCCATAATATTCGAAATATTTTTAGTTCCACGTTTGGAAACAGTGGAACATAAAAATAACCTATAACCTACAATTAACCTCTAAACGTCAATCCTCACGACGTTCTGATATTTGTGGTTATGTTTAATGTTGTTTTGTCTATCCCCATTGAAATATAATGAAGGTTAAAGTAATCAGTAGGAACCCCGATGAGTATTTACGTGAAACGAAAAAGGATATACACAAAGGTATGTGGTAATTTTTTCCTGTCTCTCCTGTTTATTTAATCAATTTTTAGCTCCAAGAAACTACGATTCCAGTCTCCATCATTTCGAATCAGCCAGAGAATACGTTCGAGCATTAAACGCAGTGAAACTAGAACGCGTCTTTGCGAAACCTTTCGTCGGAAGCCTAGACGGGCACCGCGACGTCGTTTCTTGCCTGGCGAAACACCCGAAAAGGTTATCTACTCTCATATCGGGCGCCTACGACGGGGAAGTAAAAATATGGGACTTACCGCAAAAGGAATGCTTGCGAAGCTTTGTCTCCCACGAAGGCGTCGTCAGGGACTTGACGTACACCTGCGGCGGAGATCATTTCCTGACAATCGGGGACGATAAGACGATCAAATTTTGGAGGACGGACAACGCGGATGACGTCACCGAGACTTTACCGGTCAACACGATAATCAACAAGCACGTCCTGATGGGGATCGGTCGGCATTACAGGGAGCCGAAGTTTGCGACCTGCGGCGAGGTCTGTCAGCTTTGGGAGGAGAGCAGGAACGAGCCTGTGAAAACGTTTCAGTTCGGCGTGGACAGTTTGCATCACGTCGCGTTCAGTCCGGTCGAAACGAATGTTTTGTCGGCGTGTACCAGTGACCGAGGGATCGTTTTGTACGACACCCGCGAAAGGGGGCCTCTACGTAAAGTCGTGTTGAAGTTAAGGACGAATAGGGTGGCTTGGAATCCTATGGAAGCTTTCGTTTTTACGTGCGCAAACGAGGATTATAAGTAAGTGCTTAACTAAAAATAGTACCTGATAGACCGAGCTCGCTCGGTTCAAAAAACAAAATGCGTTTACTCTGGCAGTGCCATCGTGTGGTCAAAGGTCAAATGAACGCTTATCGTCGTTAACAGCAAACTTTTTAGATTAATAAAGTTTAGAGAAAGCTTTAATTTAGAATTTCGAAAATTTTAGAAGAAAATTTAAAATTTTTAAAATTTAGGTTTACATAGACCTTGAAATCATCTCCTTTTATTCATGCCGCAACACTTATTGAACGATCTATTACCATCTTATGCCAGGTCTATCTTATAATCTTGCTTATTTATTTATTTGTCTTGCTAAAATTTAGAGAATCTGGTGCCAGGAATCGATTGACATAGGTCTTAACTTTCAAAAAGTCATTTTATATCACTTTTGACCGTTTAAAAATTGGTAATTTTGGACGTTTAATGCAACCGAAATGAACCCTAGATCTATAAAAGCTCAATTGAAAAGGTAAGAAAGTGGTGTAGAAAGCAAATAAAATCTAATCATATAGGTAAGAACTTTTAAAGATGAATCTGGAGAAAAGAACATATTTTGAACATGAAGGTGTAGTTGATGTATATCAAGAAGTAAAGGCAAGTAGTTACATCGACACCGTCCCTAGATATCTAGTAAAACTAATTCTTGTAGATTAAGTACGATGAAAATTTAAATGAATTTTTATGAAGCTACAACCGATATAAATCGATTTTACTCGTTGACCTCTATAATTCTTCTAACTTTCAGTCGTTAGTACCCTTTTCAAGATCAGAAGTTACAAATAAATATATATACGTACATACATTTTAGCTCGTTTAACAGTATTAGATATTTAACAAAATATATGTGAAGTATGGTGATTGAATTTTTAAGATATATGCAGATAGAAAATTGTTTATCCTCTATGTTTTAAAGTAATACGAAGAGGAATGTCCAATCTTAAATTCAGTATGAACATAATCGAATATTTCATTACGATTAATATTAGAGCCGTTTTGGAATTTTAAAAAAACCAAAGAACATAACAGTTAAAAAGGATTATCCTTTAAACTAAAGGATATTAAATAACCATAAACTAAATTATAATATCTATTACTGCACTGTAACTGTTATAATTTATAACTGTTTATAACCCAAGTAGCACATAATATATTATGTACATGAAGTGGATGTGACAATGTGAAAAACATGTGCAGAACGTTGTAATCATATGCAATGGATATTCGTAATAGAATATACCACTTTGGATATTTGAAGAATATACATTAAATATTTTCTTGTGAAATGTACATACTCTGAATATGTTTTCAGGCGACAATCACCATATACATCGCATGTTTTTGTGCTACTAGGGAACTGTTATAACTTTTTAATTTTTAATTCAAATGTATTCACTGTTGCGTGTTGGTTGTTATGTCCTTGCAGATTCACGTCACCAAAATCAAATGTTACGATGATGCAAGGATATTTAATGAGATTTTGCAAAATCAAAAGTTTCATTACATTGTGGAGGAGGCAATAAAAGAGTTTAATTATATCCTGTTAATTAATAACCCTAAATAATAAAACCCTAAAATACTAAATCTTACCGCTACTCTGTAACCACCCATCTTTACGACTTTTTTCCGCCCACAGCAGCCTTAAAATATTTTTTAACTTTCTACAGGTTGTAGATTACTGTATCTGAAACACGTTCATAATATTGTATTTGTCCTTTTTTTACCGCATTCAGGTGATAATCGCGAATTCTTATTTGATTTTACATTTTGCTGTTATATTGAAATTACAGCAAGATTATTATTTTATTTTTGAGAGCAAGTTTGCAAAAACAAAGTTGTCATTGTGGTAAAGAGTGATAGGGTTCCTATAAAGCAATGATTTTTTTGTATTTGTCAGTCAGTGCTGTAGTGTTAATTCAGTGTTAATTCAATATGTCAAAATATTGTACCAATGAAACAAACAATCATAGATGCGAGAAAATTTTTTGAAGAAGAAAAAGTAATATAGGCCCTGCAATTACCGTTGGTGCAATTGTCTAAATAGTATTGTAAAGCCACTCAGAGGTGATGACTTAAAATTACTTTGGAGACCTGTCTCCATAGTAATCACTGAGTTTAATGCAAGTGAATTAATTTGGGCTTACGTTATAAATAAATTCGCAAAACTGAATTCCACTTTTAAAATATTGATGTATTATGCTTATGCCAGGAGGCGATGAACGCTATTCCACCAGAAATATGGCGAAATTTATGTGGAGCTTTGCAAGAAAATTGAAAGAAGGAGCACTTCATGAACGCTACAATGTTAATTATTTGTGTAGAATATATTAAAGCTTGTAATTTGAATATTTGTGACTTTAACTGATTATGTTTAATACATTACTATATTAATAATGTGTTTGTAACATCCCTCAACATCTCATTTTTTAAAAAAAATTTGAATGTTTGTGGGTTACTTACTCGTTTAAGTGAGCTTAACTTCTGTATATTTCCTTTAACATAATATTATTTGAGGTATATCTCGCATTCATAAAATATAATGTTTGAAATCTAAAAATAAACCAATGATAAGTAAATTTTCTTACAAACCGGTTATGTCTTGACCTGACCTGACCTGTGTAGAGAAATTATGTGTGTGTTCTTAGAATATTTTAATAATGTTGTTGGTTGTGTTTTGTTGTAGTATATTAAAAAACTTGTATTTAAAACCACAAACTCAATGGTAATATTTGGTGCTATTTGTGGTCATGTTGTGTTTCAAGTATTGCCCTCTATGTGTCCTACTGGACTGTTTTTTTTTGGAGTCTTAAATTTAAAATTTTTAAATTTCAATTTTATTTTGTGATTATTGATTTAATTTTAGTTTCTTGGGGTGATGTAATGTGGAATTTATGTGAATATGGTAATGTAATAGGAAATAGTTGAAATTAAGCGGTGTGTAGTGTCATTGTAAACAAAATGAGTTTCCTAGGTAAATGTATAAAGGGGTTTTTGTTAAGTTAGTCAGCTCGTTTAGAGTTTCAATGTTGGTGTTTTTAGATTTGTCGATTTCATAAGCTTCAAAAATTTCTAGTTTGTAGCCTTTATCTATGTGGTGTAGTATTTTGACGTTTTTATTTTGGTCGAAATGGCGTTTGTGTTCTTTTATTCTGGTACATAATTTTCCTGTTTCACCTATGTAAATTGCTCCACAAGTGTTACATTCGAGCGAATATACACCCTTCTTATCTAATGTGTTAGTCTTGTCTTTAGTGTTGATTAAGATGTTACCGCTTGTGTCAGTTGTTTTAAATGTAGCGTTAATATTGTAGTTGCACAAAGTATTTTGTACTTTTTGTAAGATGTGGCCTTGGTAGGTAAAAGCTCTGTAGTTTTTATTGGTGTTTGTTATAGTACTATCTGGTAATTTATCTAGTGTAGTGTAGTTGTAAAGTGTGTATCTATGATAATTTTTTTGTATTTTCTTTCGGATTGTATTTGTGTCATAGTTGTTGTCATGGGCAATTTGTAAGATAATTTGTTTCTTGTTGGATGTCTTGTTTATTTGTTAATACTTCGTACATTCTATGTATCAGTGAATTGAATAACTGGTTTGTGTTGGTTTTCTAAAAATTTTGTAGTGGATGTTATCATTTTTTATTAAAGTGAGGTATAAATAGTTTATGTTGTTATGTTCTGTTTCTAAGGTGAATTTTATTTTGGGGAGTAAGTTATTGTTTCATTCGAAGAATGTGTTTACAGTTTGTTGATTGTGGTCTTAACATATGATAATAACATCATCCACATATCTATCAAAGCTCTCCCACAGTTATTCCTAATTGGCTCTCTCCCCACCTTCTAAGATTATATATGCAGCATTTCCTTTTATTTGTGGGTCACTGTTTACATTTATCAACCTAATGGCTGAAGTGTTTCTTCAAGTAATTCATTATACCGTATCGAAAACCGTACACTGAACAGGAACTGTTCGATCCTCTAATAAATAGCAACGATGACTGTAGTTTCAATGTTGAAGAAGCAGAAGATGATGATGGTTAGGTGAATGTATCGGATCCGAATGTTGACCATGTGGAGGAAGATAAAGTCAAGGACACGGGTGATTCTGAAAGTGATAGTGAAGCAAGTGTTCCACCATGCAATAAAGCTAGACTTCATGAGGATGACAGATTCATGTGGGCAAAAGTCGATTTACATCCTACACTTTACTAGTTCAACAATAAAGGTTCAGGATGTAATGTAGAATAAATAATTTAGGAGACAACCCAATTGGAATAGTGAACATCGTCTTTTTACCGACAACTGGTACAGCAGTCCTTTATTGTTCGAGGCGCTACTTCAGAAAAAGCTTTTTTCTGTTGTGGAACAGTAAAAGCTAATCGACAATTCATGGTTACTTTTGAATGAAAAAATCCAAAGGGATCTGTACAATCTTTCACATTCTTCAACCAGTAGATGATTACACCCATTCCCCATTGAGATTAACCAAACGACATTTTTCTTCAATGTATCCACGGGAATCGGAAAATAATAAAATTGACAGAAAAGATGTGTTGTTTGTGCACAGAAAAACATTCGATGGGAAATAAGTTATATTTGTACCGAGTGTAATATACCATTAAGTTATTTTAGTTATGTCGTTAGTTTATTATACTCTATTTATTCTTAATTTACACTTTACGTTCTGTTGTGTTATATTTATGTTGCATTAATAATATACAATGAACAAATAATATATTTATTTCACTTGATTTTTCTTTCTCTTCAGTTTATACACGTTTGACACGAGACACTTAAAACAACCGATAAACGTCCACAAAGATCACGTGTCTGCGGTAATCGACGTAGATTATTCGCCAACCGGAAAGGAATTTGTGACGGGCAGTTACGACAAAACTATTCGAATTTTCGAAGCTGACAAAGGACATTCTCGCGACGTGTACCACACGAAGAGAATGCAGCGATTGACCGCCGTACAATGGACGTTAGACAACAAGTACGTGTTGAGCGGTTCGGACGAAATGAATATTCGCGTTTGGAAAGCTAAAGCGTCAGAAAAATTGGGACCTGTACGTATAAAATTGTTTGTTGATTTAGCTTTTTAGATTTTGGAATTTGTTTAATTTTTTATAGTTAAAACCAAGGGAAAAACGCGCTTTAAACTACAGCGAAACTTTAAAAGAAAAGTACGCTAGCCATCCGCAAATTAAAAGGATTAAACGGCACAGACACGTCCCTAAACACGTGTACAATGCGCAGAAAGAGCTTAGGACGATTAAAGATAAAGTTAAACGCAAGGAAAGCAACCGTAGGGCGCATTCTAAGAAAGGGAAAGTTCCGTATGTTCCCGAACGTAAAAAACATGTTGTAGCAGAAGTGGAATAAAAAAATAAACCGTTTGTAAAATAAAACAGTTTTTCGATAACCTTCCCTTCTCTATTCTCCTCTATTTCCCATTCCGGAAGTTTCTTTTCGAGTATTATACTGCTTCGTAATTTTGAACACAAGTTCATTTATTTCAATACATATATATTTGATTTTGTTCGTAAAATAGGCTGAACAATAAATTAATAAAACAAAAGTATTGCTTACCACTTTTATTTTAAAAAATAAAATTGATTTGTTGATAATACAAAGCACATTTTCAATTTATTTATTTTATTTCTTTAACAGGCTAAAAACAAATGTTAAATATAAAATTCATATAATTCAAAAATTATTATTTACCTTTACTTTACCGTATACATCTAATAAACCTCCTTTTTCTTTTCTCCTTTTCCTATCGTAGCTTTTACCTTTAGCAGTCGATTTACCTAATTTATTTTTGCCACTCTGTTGCAAAATTGCCATTTTTTCTTCTTTAATCTTCTGAATCTTTTTCTCTTCTATCAACTCCTTATAGTTTTTATATTTGTTTTTTGGCGGTTTCGCACCTGCAATTAATCGTATGTTAACAATACAAAGCAACTTAAAAGTGAAACAATTACCGAGTTTAATTGCTAATTGTATTTTTGCCTCCTCTTTCTTTTGTGAGTCAAAGCCTGACATTCCAAATTTCATAATTTCGAATTTGGCACGTTTCATATTTAATTCCGTGTTAGAATTTTGAATTGTTGGCTTTACGTCGTCCGTAATTTCTTCATCTTTCTTTTTCGGTTTACGAGACTCATACGTAATTACTTTAAAGTTATCTGCAGGTCCCTTTTTAAGTTGAGATCCTTTTGTAGGAATAAAATCAACCATTTTCAGACCAATCAGTTATTACCTGTTTTTGACAAAAAAGGATGATACTTCCCACTTGTAACCTCAAATTATTTTTACAATGACAAACAGTGGCACCAACATACATTTCTTCGAATACAGTATGATTTTACGAAGTTTTGATGAAAATAACGTGAATAATTTCGTTTAATTAATCATAATTTTAGATTATAATCACTAATTATGAATTATTTCTCTAAAATTTAAAGCTGCTTTGTTTATAAGTTGTGAATGTAGTGTCTTAGTATGTATCTGTTGGTAGCTCTGAAGTATAGCACCTGACAAGCTATGACAAGTCTGATAAATATTTGTGACATATCCTTAGCTGTATGTTGTTGTGTGTGTAGTTTTCTTCTGTATTAAGATGAATAGGTAGCATAAACAAGCATACTTAAGTTAACACTAGCAATTCGCATACAATTTTAGAGCTAATAATGAATTGCAAGTACAAGTTTGCCATTGAGGAGGAGTTGGAAAATATTAAACAAAGCATAAATATTGTTGCTTTGCTAGATTCCCTGTACCAAGCTGAAATAGCGAGCAAGGAACTATGCAGCAGAATTCGGGAGGTACGTTTTTTAATAATTTGTATTATTGACACATGATTTAACCTCACAATCGTATCGCGTCAAAATTAGGCATCGGAAAGGGAGGCGAACGATTTGTTTTACGATCACCTATTAAACTGCGAGGTCAAGTACGAGAAATTCGTTAACGTGATCTTGAAGAATCACGTTGACTGGATTTACGATCGGATTAGGAAGCGACTGGACGACAAGGCGAAAAATGAAGAAATATTTAAAAGCGTACTGAATTTCGGTGATTTTCCCAGGAAACCCTTGCATTACGTAAATAGAAAAGACAAGGTAATTTTAAATAATATATAATATTAACATAGGAAGAATCTCTTTAAGACTATTTGTTTCCTCATCGGAAAATAGACGATTTTTTAAATATCAATTATATCACAATTGATACAAATGCAATTGTGATATAAGGTATTACTTATTTATTATTATATCTTGAATTTTGATGCAACTACCCACATTGTTGTGGCCATTTTGAGTTTCAAAAGTTTGATTGAAGATAACGCTTTTATTGAATTACAATTAATACTAAAGTGTTAGTGAAGTGCCATTATCATTTAATGTATAAGGTTTATAATTGTGGGTATTGATAATTATTATGTTAAAGAAAAGTGCTAACTTTGCCAAAATATTTAGAAAAGGTCAATAAACTTTATTTTATTTATCCTTGAAGTTTTGGTTAGTAATCAGAATCAATTATGGTAATACGATGGCCCACAAAATATACTGTTAGAAAAATATATGCATATGTAAACATTTAAAATCTTCGCTATAAATATAACGGTACAAATAAACCTAATATAAAGTATTTCTTCAAAATTTCTTCTTCAGAAGAAGATGATTTCGTCTTTATCACTTCCTATTTCTGATCTGAATTAGATTTTGGTTTGTTCACTTTTCCTCAAAAATATCTTATTGTTCCTTCGTATTCATAAAGTTCTTTTTGTCCTGGAGTGTTAAAAATCTAAATTTAGTTTCTAAACATTCTGATTAGTAAAAATCATTACTCTCCGTCCTTTCTTTAAAAAGATAGTTGTCGGGATGATTTCATTCACAGATTGTAATATATCTGTATATGAAATTAATGAGATTATTATCGATCTTGGTAACAAGTTGATTTTATTGTGTTTTTCCCCTATTATTTTTGTAATAATAAAATACAAACAAGTATACGTTCTGTTAATGCTAAAAGACGTGGATAAACAGGGTAAGTGCATTATATTTAAATATCACATTATAATAATACAATATAGTTTATGTAAGATATTTTACATTAAATATTCTATACTTTTTAAGGTTCGTATGTTGTTTCTAGATAACCCAGGTGCAAAATGTGCTTCAAAAGTTGCCGGTAGATGGGAAGGTTATCCTTCACGGTATGGCCGGTTCGGGAAAATCAAACCTTGTAATAGGAGTGATGAATATCGATCTCGTGTTAGAAGTTTTTGGGGGAAAGGTGTACTGGATAACTGCTGGCGATATAAATTCTGACCAACTTTTAAAATTAATGTCTAGGTATTATTAATCGGCAAAACACCTTAATTTTTCGTCAATTCAATAAATTGTTGTCAGGTTGTACTTGAAGCTGTGCGGAAACGAAACAAACGACAACTACGCTTCCATCGAGAGCCTCAAGATCAAATTGCAGCGTAAGATTCGCGAGAAACGCCTGTATAATCACATGCTGATTATTTTGGATAACGTTTACGATAGGTCTGTTATCGACGCATTTGACTTGGGCTGCAGGATTATGATCACAACTCAGAATAAAAGTATTTTGGTAAACGAATCGAATACCAATTTGATTGAGGTATGTCCACTTTAACGTTTTATATCATTTTGTTTAACAATTTTCTTTGTTGAGTAGGTTGACGGTACTTTTAAGATAGATGAGACTTATGAGCTCTTCGCTAGTTGTTTAGGTGTTAACGTCGATGAAATAAGGAAGAAACCGGAAGCTAAAGAAATTCACCATTTATGTAAAGGACATCCGCTGAGTATTGCGTTATTTGGATCGTTAATGGTTACTCAGAAAGACAGCTTGTTAAAAAACAAAACGTCGTGGAAAGCTTTTGCTGAAATGCTGAAAGGACGTAATTATCAGTAAGTATACAGTGTTAGAATTGTGGAAAGTGTTTTGATTTCTTTTTTTGCAGTGAACATCACAGTGCCATAAAATCATGCATCGCTAACTTAGACTCGAATCTCCAGGAGAAATTCCAGGACTTTGCCATATTCCCGGAGGACGTTAATATAACCTCGAAAGTATTACAGATGCTGTGGACGCTCGATGAATTCGAAGTGAACAATATAATGACCCAGCTGGAAAACAAGTCGCTCGTCATTTCCTACTATAACAATCACGATCACAGCTACAACTATGGCATCCACATTGTTTTGCTCAAGTATTTAAAAGGTACCGTCCGTGACAGAGACGGTCACCGAAGACTGATCGATAACTACATGATCTCATGTAAAAACGACTATTCAAAACTGCCCGATGATAATTACATTTATCAGTATATAGGGTATCACCTCAAGGAGGCTGGCTACAACGATAAATTTAAGATTTACTTTGATCTTAACTTTATCGATGCTAAAATTAAGGCTGCCGGGGTTGGCGACTTATTACGCGACTTTGAATTGTATGAAAAACAAATTTTGGTGAGTTTATAGATGCAATGTTTTCGGCTTTTGTGATAAATATAATTTTGAAATTAATTTTTATAGAATGATCCAAGTTTAGTACACAAAAATCTTTTAAACGAATTAAAAGTTTTCGTATCCAATTTTGGTCGTCAGCTGCATGATCAAAAGGAGCTGAATTTGGTACAATGCGCACTGACGTACTCGAAAGGAACTACTCTGAAGAATTTAGCCCTGGATACCGCTGCGTCAAATAACAACGCTCTGTATTTCGACATGGAGTAAGAATACTTTTGCCGAACTTTTAACTGTTACTTTTCAACATAATATTTTCTCCTCAGATGTTTTCCGTGTGGATGCAAATGTCCAGCCAATAAATACTGTATTTCAGAACACACCACGTTTGTATGTTTCGGACTGTCTGAGAATCAAGTGTTTTGCGGAACCAAGGAAGGCGACATAGAAGTGAGTACTTTCAAGTTTTATTTTGGATCCTATAAATGTATTTTTGTACTTTCTAGTGTTAGCGTTATGTTTTTAGAAGATTGTGCAACTAGCACTACTTTTCAACTGTTTCTTGCGTGGCTTGTTGTAATTTCAATCTGAGATGTGCAAAGATTAAATGTAGGTACTAGTCAATTTTGTAAATCATAAAAAAAACTCATAATGCACAAAAGGTAGTAGTTAGAGCTGTTTCATTATCTCATGAGCTGTGACATACTTTGAAAACAAAGTTATAACGTCAGTGGTATTTAGTTTTCAGTCGATTGTAAAAATAATGGTAATAATTTGGTAAAATATTGAATTGCACACAAAATGTGGGTTTGAAAAGGCCATTTTAATGCTATCTTGTGTGGCTGGAGCTACCAAAACCACCATTGCAATTTTGTACAAGTGCGGGTAGGTAATTTTATTTTCCTCCCAGAAGTCGAAAATATTATCTTATTTACTTTCTGCCAAAGATGAGCTAAAATCTTTGCATTCCAATAAAGATTTTAACATATTATATGTACTATTCCATCTAGTTGGACAATCCCAAATTGGTATTTTAATATTAGGGTCTTTAAATTTTAACATAAGAGACGAAATGCGCAACTTTTTCACTAAGAATTCAACTTTAAGAATTAATATCAACGTTTTGGAAGAATATTTCAGGAAACAAAAATATACTGGTTCATTTATTTTTCATCTAGTTTTATTCTAAATTTTCTTGAAAAATGTGGGTCGACTCCAATGAAATTTATACAACTGATAATGATAACATGTATTTGAATGAAAAAATACAGAGTGGCCCAGAAAAAAGAGGCCACGAAAAGTCCCATTTTCCTCAGATTAATCAATTTAAGTACCTTATTCTGCAAACATCAAATAATAAAACTTTCCTCTCGTGTAGAATACGCCAGAATCCAACCCAGTAGCAGAATATACTATTCGAAATGTCGGATACACTGAAATCTACGTCTTAATTGTAGGGGAATTCCCCATTTGACGGTTTTTTAAACCACGTTTTTTAAAAAATAAACGATGTGAAACAAGTTTGTGCGCATTTGTCAATTTTTTGAACCGTGTTAATTCAAAAGCATGTAAAAATAAACCTTGAAAAAGGGGTTTTGGTGTACATATTTTATTCAGTTATTATGTTATTGAACAAAAACACAGACGAAATTTAAAATTAAATACTGAGAAAATGTGCTATTAGTATACAGAACAAATCGATTTTAAAAATTAATACATACGTTGTCAGTAAATCAATATCAGAAGATTATCAAATGAGGTTAAGTATGAGAAACAAGAGAAAATAAGTCGTGAAGTTAGCTACAGTTACGAAGGGGTGAAGTTCGTTGCATCGAAGAAGTGAAGTTGGTTACGGTGACAAAATTACTGAACATGTATCGAACCGAAATAAACCGATAATTTTTTTCAGTTCAGCTCCGGTTTTCCTTCCTATAAAAATAACGTTTTTTTTTTCGGTTTTCGGTTCAGTTCCGGTTCGAAGCCCTGCAAGAAATGGAACTCGGTATTTTTTTATGTCTTTCATTGTTTTTAAACAATACTGCAAATGTTTAATTCGTTTTCCAAGAAATTCATGTTACAAAGAAGCAAAACCTGAATTATAAAAACTCCCAACAAGATTATACTAGACCTATCGCAAATAAGCTTTTCAGACAGGAGGTTGTATTTTTCTAAAAAAGAGAAACTTTTGTTTCAAATACTTTCCTGAAAATGTTTGCAATTATTTTTAAATGACATTGAAAGTGTTTATTTAGTTCAACAGTTTCTTGTTAAAGGGGGATAGAAGAATCTACAAAATGTTATTAAGCACGTATGTTAATAATAACATTTTGAAAACTCCACAAGACAGCATTTTTATTATTCTTATGCACTGTATATAAATAATAATTCCAAATGTACATTTTATTTAGTTATTCGGTGTACCTGCTACATATATAACAAGCATTTTTCATTATTTAAACTTGTTTAAAACTTTAAAATAATTATTTAATTGTAGTACACTAAATTCGAGAAATTACCCGTCGAAGCAATTTCCTATCTTTCGACTGATTGTGACTAAATAAAATATTTGCATACTGAATTTGTGATTATTTACATTTACTAAAAAAATTTACGCAATTTTAACATCATTAATTAAATTAGATTCTAAACCTAATGTGAAAACTATTAATTTTACTTACATTTATTATATAGGTCCATTAGACATGTATTAAACCGTCCATTAGAAATATATGGGGAACGGATAAAGCTAGAAATCTGAAAATTTCGATTTGAATATGATAGGAAAGGAACTAAAACATAAAATGGTGGTTCCGGTTATACCGGAAGTTGACAACAGCTTCTTAACTTAAATCCCAATTTTAATTTTTGTTCGTAATCTACATTCAATTTTCAACAACTTTCGTAATATGTTTGGCAGGCCTAATCTTAATCGTTTTCGAGATATTGATTTTTTTCGCAAAAATTATGCAACTGCAGCGAACGTTTTGAAAAATCGAATTTTCAGAAATACACCCGGCGGGACATTCTTACCTACATTCGTTACATAATTGAATTTTGAAATAAGAAAAGATTTTTTTTAAGTGGCACCTTCCAAATATTTTTATCTTATTGAATGTAGAATTTAAATTCTCGTTAAATGATATTAGGTTTCCCTATACCTAAAATGTATCCTTTTCCGATTATTTAAGGTTTTTCGAGCCCTTGCTGCAAAAGCGATCCTTTGACAATACATTCATTTGTTGTAAATTGGGTTGCCTACAAATTAGTTATCAATTTTGACGTTTGTGTAACTTAGTTTGGTTGATTTCATATTTAGGGTGAAAAATTAATTCAGGTATCATTTGGAAATCGAGTTATCAAGATATTTCACATGTTTAGTTCTTGACACTCTACTTATTATTTGTTCCCATTGACGGTGAATAATAAATAAATTCATAATGTCAACATTGGAGTAATTATTAGTTGCCATTTAGAACATAGTAGGACTTGTCAACGTTGTCAAGAACTAAACATGTGAAATATCTTGATAACTCGATTTCCAAATGATACCTGAATTAATTTTTCATCCTAAATATGGAATCAACCTAAGTTACATAAACGTCAAAATTGATAACTAATTTGTAGGCAACCCAATTTACAACAAATGAATGTATTGTCAAAGGATCGCTTTTGCAGCAAGAGCTCGAAAAACCTTAAATAATTGGAAAACGATACATTTTAGGCATAGGGAAACCCAATACCGTTTAACGCGGATTTTAATTCTACATTTGATAAAATAAAAATATTTGGTAGGTGCCATTTAAAAAAAATAACTTTTTGTCATTTAAAGTGTTCTTATTTCAAAATTCAATTTTGTAAAGCATGTACGTAAAAATGTCCTGCCTGGTGTATTTCTGAAAAGTTCGATGTCTCAACTAATGGTTAAGAAGTATGAAGTACGAACATTATCGCATAAGTCTAATAATGAAAATTCGATTTTTCAAAATGATCCTGCGGTTGCATAATTTTTGTGAAAAAATTCAATATCTTGAAAACAATTAAATTTAGGCCTGGCAAAAAAAATTAAAGTTGGGGTCATTCCATTTTGATTAACAAAGCTGTTGTCAACTTCATCTTTTAGTTCCCTTCCTACCATATTGAAATCTAAATTTTCAGTCTTCTAGTCTTCTAGCTTTATCCGTAGGCCAATTTGAACTAAGAAGTGTCCTTTTGAATGTTTTTTGCATTTTAAATTTTTTCTGTTTATCCTTTTAATGAATTTTTCACTAAATACATTTAAGGTTAGCTCAGGCGAGAAAAATGAAGGACTAATTGATACAGTAATACATATTTCTTGAGTACATTTACATGATTGAAACAATTGTTTTAGACAAAGTACAGTTTTCTTTGGCATTATTTTGATCATTGACCAAATTCATAGATATTTCAGGAAAATCACTGTTAATAATCCAATTCTATAAAAATTAAGACGTTAGTAACAGTTATAATAGTTTTCCTTTTATACGTTTTTGAATGTGATTGATACGTTCTTTCTTTGTAATATCTGTCACACGGTTTGACTCACATGATTGACTCACATAAATCATATTTTCTTACTAATTCTTAATTTTATATTGCCGTTGCAAACCTTACAACTTACGTTTTCATTAATCGACGTGAAAATTGAAAGAAAAATTTATAATTCTATAACCTAGAGTACAGATAAACATAAACATCACCAATCAAATTTTTGTAAAATTTTTGACGTACTACACACAAATATCTGCACAAAACACTATCAGGCTTATATGAAGTACTACTATGGCTATTGTCAAAATTTGAGTGGATGGTTTCTTTTTATTACTACTTATAAAAGAGGTAATCTTTTCTCAAAAAAAAAACCTCGGCTACTGGTATCTCTAGTACAGCTATTTATATATAAAGGTCGCTTTTATGTATGGAAACGGTCGATTATTTTCTAAACTAAGATAGCTGGAAAAAAAAGTTAAATACAAAATATTTAGGGTTTTTTAAAATGTATTGAAGTAAAAAACAATATTTTG